>JAZBGY010000388.1:25743-66226 GCA_037414755.1 Lydus trimaculatus | reverse complement strand
AGTACGAAGTACTGAAATTGTTTTCGATCGGACATAAGTCGTAAAAGTTACTGTGCTAAAGAACAGTACAACTTTTCTAGTCTCTGGCACAAACAGAAGGGCCGTGGCTAGCGTTGTATGTTACTGAACAACCTATATACGTGATTACACTCTTAGTTACAATAGTTGATTTGAATCTTATAGCAAAAGTCTTAGTTAATTGCCTATCAGAAACTAACCTAGATTAAACATATTTTTTCTAACTTACTATTACTAGTACTAAAATTATTTACCGTTTCAGTAAACTCTTTTAGGAATTCCACCATTGTTTGTTGATCGAAATAGAAGATCTTCTAAAAAGGTATATTCTTCATGGTTTATTTGATTTTTTCGGATAGATAACCACTCAACCATTACTTATATAGTTGAATATCTCTACTTTTCGTATTAGTCTATTTTTGCTTCATGCTTTATATTCTAAATACCAATAAAAATTAATAAAATTGTTCAGTTACTTTTGGTACAATGGTAGAAAATCACCATCTGATTATCTGTAAAATAACCAAACGAATTAGTATAATAATTCATTTTCACGGCCTGTGAGTTGCATGATGCCGAAACCACCTAGTTATGTCTTCTATTCAACAAAATATAGAGATTCCGGTATTCTCTACTAACTATAGAGTATAGTATAAGGGTAGCCACATCTAAAATTTAACATTTTCTATTCAAAGAACCTAAAAGCGAGAAAAGATCCTTCAATAGGTATACATATAGGAAGATATAAAAGAATTTTTTGCTTTGAAATACATGATATATTTATTACTGACACTGTACTATTGTCGTTTTTTGACCATTTAACAACAAAAACAGAGCAGAAATCCATCACATAACTTTCACAGAATCACTGCAAAGAAACTATGATTTTTCTCTTGTAGATTTGATGGAAAAGTTCCACAATTTGTTGTTTGTATCTCGCTACACATAGTATAAGATCTAGATAGATTCTTTTTTTTGTCGTTCAGGTAAAGATTCTTTCAAGACATTTTCAACACGGATCGTATACACTTTAGAACTGTCTTAAAATTTGTAGATGTATAATTGCGAAAGCCTGTCACTAAAATGCGGCAAAAAACAAAGATTTAGAAAACACAGATTTTGATCAGTTAGCAATTAAGTTTGTAAATGATGGCTGTAGTTACTAGGAAGAAAAAAACAACAACAACTAAATACCTAATCATAAAATAAAGAAAAAACAATATTTTTGTCGAACGTTTGAATATAGCAATCTTCCATGACTTGTAATGATGGTAGTTAGAGGTAGTTTACACGCAACTGGAAATACCTTTAACAATTCATTCTATTTAACAATAGTCCATCTTTGGTATTAATAGCATAAACATAGGATTATATATGTTGTTATTATCACGCTACAATGTTAAATCTATAATTAATTAATTAATTACATTACATGTTCTTTTGCTAATTCAGCTTTAACGCTAAACATGTTATGATTGATAAACATCATAATTTATTTTTACAAAACTAATAAGATTTATTATAGCAATATTTAATTGAACCACAAAAAATATGTTGAATAATTTCAAATAAAGTATGCAAAGGTGAATTTACATACGTATAAATATTTTATAAGCAACAACAACAACAACAACAACAACAACATCTACAATAACAAGAATAATATTTTTTGATGGAGCGTTCTATAAATGCTAGTTTAATATACGAAAACCATTCATTAAAAGCTAGTCAAAGTGTCGTTACGGTTGTTTTCTCATACACTTCAAGTTGAGTTAATAGTGATGATTAGGCTGCTACAGGTCCTCAGGTCAATCTACTTTTCCTTCTTCCAATCTGTTTATATGTGTGATTTTCTTCTAAAGACCACGAAGATGAACTTTAGTTTCCGACAGGTAATTTATTGAAGCAATAAAATATGTTTGATAATTATGAGAATAAGTGTACGGGTAAATTACATTCTATCATATGAAATTTATTTACGCATTTTGACAAGGATGTGATTTTCTACGATTCTCTACAAACTTAATTCCGAAATTTTTTTTGTTAGCTTATAAGAGGTCTATTTTGATTTCAGTCGACTTGACCTTAAGATAGTGAAAGCGAATAACTATGTTTTCGTGTATGTGAAGAAGTAAAAACGTTATTTACTAGAGATCGTCTAGGGTTACGTACGGATTGTTGTTCTTACTGCCCTTGTTATTTTTAAGCTAAGTTTACTGAATAAAATGTTTAATTTAACAGTTGATATTTGCTCTAAATTCCAAATCATAATCTCAAGTTTCAAGTAAAATCTCTAACATTTTTCTAATAGCAAAATATTTCGATTATAAGGTCTATCTTGGATAGATCTCAAGTATAAGTTATAACTTATTGTTAGTTATATTTAAGCTAGCTAGAATTTAAGTTGAGAAGAATATCCAACAAAATAATAGAAGTATAAAAATGGCAGTATGTGTACAAAATGATTCGTAAGTTATAGAATTGACGTTTCAAAGACTGTAACTGTACAAAATGCAAATTGATGGAAAAAATGACAAACATTCTATAAGTCTACGATAATCAATACTTACAGCTAATGCATATTTAAAAATAAAAGGAATTATACTTAGGATAAGCACTGAAGATCGATCGTTCTTCAAATCGTCCATTATAAGAACTACACTTATCTGAACTATTTTACATAACTATCTACTATGCATAAAGAGATTAGGAAGCCTATAATTAATCTTAATAAATCATTAAATTAAGATTCATATTTAATAATCGTTATTGAATTTCCACGACGTATCTTTATATAAAACGTTAAGTTAATTGAACTCTTCTTAGTGCTTCCATCTTTTTGTAGAATTTGAAGAAACAATTAAAATTACTGTCTCTTCGTTCGTTGCATGAAAAATTGATATTTTTCTAGGGTTCAGAAAATAGAGTTAACAACATCAATGTATATTTCTTACCGATGTGTTACGTCAGTAAATGGCAAATCTAAAGCTTATTGGTGGTATATTTGCGGAAGACAAGAATATACTTTCACTACGATTCACTATTCTCTTTTCACTCAGACCGAACTTAGTTATTCTTAGAAAAGAATGAAAAGGCCTTCCTGTAGTGTTTTCTGTGCCACTATTTCCTGTGGATATACTGGAAAGTAATGACTATTTTCTGAACAGTCCTTTATTGTTTACCACATCATCCTTTTCCCGTAGGATGTGTCACTTAAAAATTTCTGTAAAATTGTCGTAAATTATTAAAATTTTACAAAATCTCAGTGTATCACAACGGTGAAACAACAAAGAATGACAAGAGGGAAACAATTTTTTTAATTTAGGCCGGGAATTCTGTACACCTCACATTTTGTACTAGTTGTTTTGATATTAGTCTGATTGTAAAGGCAAGCAAGTGTAACTTGTCAACAATCTTTGGCTATGTGACATCAATTTTTGTTTGTTATTATACCTATAAAGAAACATAAACTGCTTTTATTATTTGTACCTCGGTAATTGAAAAGCTCATTTAATTGTCGACCAATATGTAATCTGTAACCAGCAACAACGCATAATTGAATTCAATATTCTTCGATTCAGTTATTATATAGGTAGATATGGATGAATATGTAGACGTAATGCTGTCACCAGATTGTAACTATTCATTACAGATACATTGTCTTCATGTACATACATATGAAGGTATGTACAAATGGAATTCCTACAGCATATACGAAATGTGGCGGCAGTTTCATGTTTTGATGAATCTTGCCGTTACCGCTTGTCACATTTAAAATGTATCTGTCCATCAATCTTAAGGATCATACATGACTGTGAAGAAAGCCGACCGAAATAACAGCTTGTAAGAATCTCACATGTATTTCTAACAAGAGTCAAGATAAAGTTATTATTGTTGATTTGTTATAGTAACAATTGATTCTATTTAAAACCGTATAAAATTAATTCGATATAAATTAAGTTGTATGTATAGGTATGTAGGTAAACATCATTTATTTTAAATTAACTAGAAACATTAACAAGAATTAAAATTTAAATAAATGTCTTGATTTTAACAATAGGTGTTTTATGTCTATGACACCAAAGACACCATCAACTATAATGATAAATTGCACGAGTTGCTTATATACAATGAATGAAATTTTATTTTCTAACAATAACTGGCTTGTCATTAGAGAAATTGATGGTACTGAAATATTAGCAAGATATTCTTCTGATGGCATTGACTTGGCAGTGTTAAAGTAGATAATACAAGCAACATTTGACATGTGATGTCTTGTGTTTTATATAATCACACCATTCATTTAAATTATAAAGAAGAGAGGAAAGATAATTAAGGTTTAGACAGGCCGGGCCCGACAAGATTTTATTTTACTATATGTGCATGTGGGTGATGCTAAATCATCGTAACCATAACGAAGAAAAAAAGAAAAAGACAAGATTATAGAAAAGCATCTGATTGCTGTCAAGTTGGGTGATAACCATTTTGCTGTATATGTTTGACTTTTAAAAGTGTGGTTTTGTCGATAAAACGTTTCGTTTCGGATCCGCCCTTTAAAAACATAAAACTTTAAGATGTTATTCAATAAAAATAAATAATAGATGAATGTCTTTATTCAAAACGATTTTTTACACATGCTTAGAATGAGTTAGGAACCAATACAATAGAAATATGTGTTTCGAATCTTTTTGTAACGCCTTGTTCATACTAAATGACACACCGGCCTTGTAACCTACCTCATTATTATTATTATTATTATTATTGGGATTCTAGTCTAGCGTAATTGTATACCTTTCTGGATTTGAAGGTGTCTTTTGATTTTAGAAAGTCGAAAGTTTCTTCTGTTTTTTTTTCTTCTTTAAACAAGTTTTCCCTTAATTACCTTTTAAGAAATAAAGTTATTTTTTGATCATCTCAGTAATGGGCTACACAATATAAGAACGATTACATAACCAGCTCTATTGAGACGTTTGGGAAATAGGCAGGTTCCAGGTATATAAATATAAACTAGTAAATAAAAAAAAAGAACATAATTTATCCAAATCACGAGTCACACTTATCATTAGATCTTACAACAAGTCCGGTTTAGAGTGCAAGAATCTTTTGAATCTATTGGAAATATTTGAAGAAAAAAAAATATATTTTTTTTCATTAAATTTTAATAACCAGATTTTGTTTCTTTTATAATTAATATATCTGAGCAAATTAGATATAGCTCCTGTGATTTTGCTGAGAGATATAATAATAATAATAATAATAATAACAATATAATTCAAGCGAAGCGAACGAGTGTGGCCACGACCGCCTAATGTCTTAATAACTTCATTTATATATTCAAGGTCAATCCAATCTTCTCTTTCTTCTTTCTGTATTGTGGCCGTTGTTTTTGTTATTTTTTTCTCCTTCATCTTCTTTCTCATCGACATTATTGTCTTCTTTCCCCCGTTCATTCTCTTCTTCTTCTTCTTCTTCATCTTCTTTTTCATGATTCCCATTTCGTTCCAACTACATCCAATCAGTCCTTTACACATCAACAAACTTCAACAGTATCAAACTTTGATTATTCAATATACTTTTCTGTTTTATTAATAGTAAAGGATTAAAACGATTTTATATCCATCTCTTTTAATCGTCACAGTCAAGTTAACAAGTTATCTGGGGGGACGACGAGAGTCAGGTCCACTCCTAAAAGAATTTGGATACAACAACAGCACAGCCACAACAGCAGCAGGTTCTTCGTTCACTTCATTGCCCTCTAAGTTTTCTTCTCTTTCTCGTACTCCTATCTTCATTCAACATATGTATTTTTAAGGTCGTCTACAACACTATGTGTCTCTGTTTATTGTGATCGTTTTTAAGAAACTAAAAGAGAGTATTCGAATGCGTTTTTGGAAAGGCTTTGTTTGTGTTCATGTGTTTGTGTATAGAACAGATATATCCATTCGATTGTTCCTTCCAACAACAATATTTCTATTTACTTTATCTCTTTTTGTATATTTGAGAGTGTGTCTGATGAAAGAGTCTATCTGAATACACCTACGATTTTAAATCTGGTTCTTGTGTTGTGTTGGTTAAAAACCATCATCATCGTCATCATACATCTCATCTCAAAATTCAGTGGCGTATCTGGATAGAAGACTATCAAAAGTTGTTTTATTTATTTGAAACTATTGTGGCTGTGGCTGGATTTATTATTACATCAGCAATTTCTAAAGAAATTCCATTGATGCTTTTGTAAACATTTAAATTAAAAAACTCCAAATTGAACTATAGGAGATCCTTTTCTATGCTACATAATTTTTATCCAATTTCGAAGATGATAATTAAGAGATTTAAATTTTTTATTTCTTTTGGCTTTCAAAATTTCCGTTACAATTTCAATAAATCCAATTCATAATTGATAATTTTAATAAATTAAAATAGTTTTCAAAAAATAATAATAATAATAAACACTTTAATTAAAAGAGTGGGCATGTATTTATGAGCTGCCGGGGGCAATTTATTCCTTATAAATCTCTATCAAAATTTATTTATTCATAATTTACACATATATTAAAATGTTTAAACCGTATAGTCCAATCCATTCCTTTAAAAAATAAGTTTTCTCTCTGGCATCATTTACAATAACAACATATTGTAAAAGACTGAAATTCGTTGCCGTCGTCATCTGATGACCATTCTATACTTTATCCAGATGTGTTGTAAAAACGCCTTGTTATTATTATTTTCGGGGTTCACACACACACACAAAAAAAAACATCTAATTTAGACTGAAATTATAAGATGAAGGAACGGGGCCGGTAGGACCTTTTAAAAACTGTTCACTCGACTTTCTGTTGGTATGTGTCTATATATGTGTATACATATAGTTAAGGTGTATATGTGTGAAACCATCTTCGTCTTTTTGGTCTTCTTCTTCTTCTTCTTTTCGAACTGTTGACATGTACTCTCCTATCTCATTCTAACACAATTAAATAGAACTGATTCTTTCGCAGTTGTTGGACCGCATTAATGAAGTTAGTATCAAGAAAAGATCCACGAATGGAATCAGTGGCGGCGATTTTCAATATACAAAGATTTAAGAAGTTTTAAATTAAGATAAAGGTTTACAGTGACAATGTACTAATTAAGACTGGCCGTATTAAAGGATTTACGACTGTGACAACAAAAAGACGGGTGTCTTTCATTTATACATGGGCGACGTCTCATCATGATCCTAGTGTTTCCACTGTTTCCAATGTTTGACAATTGTATTTTTCATATAAGCACAGTCTGCAAAGATCTTTTTATTATGATTTTGCTAACTTTATATTTAACAAGTCTAGCCGCCCATGAACGATTTTACTATCAATCAATAGATTTCAAATATTATTGAATTTTACTAAAAGCAGACTATAATTTTGGTGCATACAGAAATTTAAGTACATCGGTGAGATAATATAAATATCTGCACAATGTTTGCTATAGGAGCAAACATTCTTACGCTAGCCAACTTGATGTGTTTTCTTAAAAGTTATGAGCTTTCTAAGGCTGATATTGTTTACAGTACGGATTCATAAGTCACATTGAAAAATATGACTTATAACAGCTTACATGAATCACGGTTCGCTGGATTAAATTCGTTTAGAACAACAGTTCATGTGTTATTCAAATCTTCATCTTTTAGATCCCGGATGGCATTGATTAACGATGATTAGTTCAGTGTGAAATGGTTCTTTAGCGTTTAGTTGCAACATTCAGAACCATTTGGTTAGCATGCATTGCCATCATCTGGTTATTAGCTGTCTGTATCGCGTAATGATGATATTAATAGTCGTCCTGTTTCTAAAATAGTCAGCTTTACTTCTCCAGATTTAAGCACAACAGTTATGTAGGTAAAACAAAATAATGGACAATCTTTGGTTGTTGTATTCATTTTTCTTATTAGTGTTAGTAAAATTTTATATGAGCCCCAAAAAATGACATTTCAGTATAAATACGAGATCGGCAGGCCCCGGTAATTTGTTTTGGCCATACCCTCCTCTTGTAGGTCCTGCTTGATGATAGAGTTTGTATCGTTATCTAATTCCAATTGGAATAGCGGGTTGATTCAGATTGTTACGCCACTGGTTGAATAAGAGTATAGAATGCAAGTCCATTTCCCTCGCAGTCGGTCTGGGCTAAGCCCCTCCCCCCACCCCTCTTTTCCTATTCTCGTTAGTTGAGTTGTAAAGGTCTGCCTGTCAACTGTTTGCCTGCCTCTACTCTAGTTAGTTGGCCGTAGTCTATGGAGTAGTTGGTGTCGTACTTTATCCTTTAACAAAGATATCATATACATATTTATGTATAATGTGTACAGTAATCACTATATACTTTATAAATATACATACAAATTATGTGCCTATTTAAAAACAAACAGCACTACCCCAAAATACCAGTGCCTTTGCTAGACATATATTTTTATGACTGTTTTTGAAAATTACCAATTCTTATTTGAGTGCCTTTTTATAGTGTGGATTTTTTGGTAGTAGACATAAAAGAGACTGTTAGTGTTGAATTAATTGTTCGGTCAACTTTAGTGTACGATCGTGATGTCGTGCTGTTTTTATTATCCATCAATAATATGTCGTCCCGCCTTATCTACTTGAATATTTTTGGAGTTTTTTAAAAAAAAAACATTCATAATTTATATGATAAAGCAAAGTTGAATACGACGGCTATGGAATATATCAAGTGTAATAATTGCTGTGATGAAACATTAATAATAAGAAAAATTATGCGATATGCCTGAAAAAGAGGCCGATTTTCAAGCGGCTATGTCAGCAGGTCTGCCGTTGCAGTTTCCGTCGGCATTTGCGGCTTTCCATGCACCACTTCCGGTTGATCAACGTACCCACGACGGTAGATACGTTTGGGATCCAAGGATGCAACCTCCGCCCGGCACACCATTCCATCATCCATCAACAGCGCCGCCAGGGTAAGCCAATAATAATACGCGCATCAATAACCATCCAATTGAATTGATTTGCACGAGATTTGGTCCAATCGACACTCGATCACTTGTCGACAATAACTGACATGATAGGAGGAGTTTACCAATTCCTCCTACATGTAGGAAAATTTTATTAAAAAAAATTGAAATATCTCCACCAATTTTATGCGAACAAATTGATAATTTAGTCAAGAAATCATCAGGTGTTCAATCGGTTGTTGAACAAGGATTATAAGTTGAAGGTAAATATTTGCACTCAAAATAATACCAATGAAGAGCTATTGTTTGAAAGACTGCGGAAGACTAACAATGCTCCTTTTAATCGTCTCAGTGAGCAATCTTAAAAAATTAAGTCTATGGCTGTTTTATATTCAAATACAACAAGTAGGTGTTTTAATATGCCCTTAGAAATTCTATTGAATCTAAATAATTATAGAGTGCATTCCTTGTAGGTTGGTGACAACCAAAATTCAACATAAAGTGCGCTCTAGATCAACAAAACTTTGAAATTAAAATTAAATTCCACCATCAACCAATCGTTTAATTGTGTATATTGAATTATGCCGAATCATTTGATATTGTTCGGCTTTTAGCGAACAATTCTTTTGATCATTCAACTAAGAATTCTTTTTATATCTCAATTGTTATTTCTATTTTCATCAGTCTCATCATTTCTATTGAGAATTTTTATTATAAAATCGTTTAATATAAATTAGAGCACGTACAGGTATTTGTTGGTCCAGGAAATAGCACAAAACGAAATATAAAATCTAGGTATTCGAATAGAACTAGGTATACTACATGGTCAGGAAAAAAGAACCTTAAAATTTCTTCTCTTGATCCTCTTGTAATGGTATTTAAGAATTGTCCGTGACATTGAGCAAAAATCCGTATACAGAGGCACACAACAAAAGGGATCATGAGTTTGTTGAAATCCAAAAGATTTTTCAATGTTACATATTTCTAATCTATCTCCTTTTTTTCTCAATCTCTCTCCCAGTTTCTCTTCCATGCTAAGAATGTAATTGTTTGATTTTTATTCATAGTCCCTTTCCTTATACCTACAAATACACGGATCTTTAACGATGTCATTAAATTGTTTGTTAGTTTGGGATGTTCCGGTCTAAAGGATAAAAGTTAGAATAGGTAAATAGAAAAATTGCAGGTATTTTTATTTGTTTATCCACTATAATGGAGCAGAAAATCTTGTGGTAGTACAAGAGAAAATAAAGATATTAAGTATAGTAGAATTGAAGTTATTCTGTAATTATAACGTGACTGTTAAATTGTAACAACTTATATGTGTGTGAACTGTTAAAATAACGCCCATCTCTGCCCTTCTCAATCGTCGATTTCATCATCATCATCATCATTATCATTAATGTGATTGTCAACTTAATACATACATACAAAATAATTACCTACCACCTCATTATTTCTTATATTAAAGATGGTTATTGCTTTACATTGTTTTGTTGGATAAATTATTATTATAGCTTCGATTATGAGTGTGTTTATATCAGGATTAGAGATTGGACGGGATTGCTATAAATGCGGGAATATTGGATTAATCAGTTATTGGATACGACGGAAATGTTTTTAATCTTCTTTATTTGTTTCCTATTTTTTTGACATCTACTTACTTAATTTAATTATGTGCTATGAATGTAACTATTAATGATGGATTCAGGAATTTTCTCAAAGAACCTGTTAAATTAATTTAAGCTATCAAGAAAATGTATGCAAGTGTAAGTAATTAATTAATAGTCTTGGTATAATTAACACTGAACGTTGAAAAGTAAAGGAAGTAAGGAGTTATCAATAAGATAATTTAAATTAATCATCAGTGAATTGGTTTAAGTGAGTGTATAACCACAACCACAAACTATTGAGCTTTTATGTTCCTAACAGTTTCTTACATGAATTGTAAAGAATCGTTAAAAGTTGTCTATCGTAAATGTATCTAATTGTAAGCTCATTTTCCTCAATTTTTCTGGAACAATTAAAACAAGTCCTGCTATCAAAATGTAAAGTATAATGTCGTCATCACATCGGGATTTACATAGCTTTGCATTTGCCGCTTGATTCACTATATTGACTTCTTAAAAGCTATGATTTAAGTGATTCTTAATATAAAGACTATTTTTCGTCAATTGTTTTGTTATCTACGCATTGATTATCTATCAAAGTATTTTGAAATTGTTTTGGCTCTTCAACTAGATAGTGCAATTAAAATTCGATTATGCACGCATACTTCAGTTGGCTTATAAAAATGTTCCAAAATTATCATGTTGTTGTACAATTCTTACATCAAGGGGTTCGATTACAGTGTCAAGTTTTTCTTGTTTAAATTGGCTTGTCGTAACATAAGCAGAGGCGGGTGGTTAATTTTGAGGGCTAACACTGCTTGGGAGCCTCCTCAATTAATCCAAATTTTGTATAATTGACTTTTTCTTAAATGTTTAATTTAAATTACTTTGATTTTTTGACCACGAATGGGGTCTTTTTATTGAACAGAGCCCTGGGCTGCAGTCCATAAAGGCCATACCTAAATTCGTCCCTGAACATAAGTATAATTTAATAATGTAAACAAACTTTCAAGCCTCTTATACCATTTTGGATACTTGGTCAAATTCTTGGACAATCTACCTACCTATTTTAATCAAGTTATTTCATTGTTTGACCGAGTGTGAGAAGGGCAGAAAAATGAAACAATTTTTAAACATAGAGAATGAGTAAAAACTCGTGGTATTTATAATGCTTGTTCAAATTCTCACCCAAGACCCACAAATTAGTATTTGCAACACATAACACAGTAAGATGTAATTACTTGGTAAAATTCTCCTACAGCAAGAAAATCATTTAAATAGTAATATGTAAAAATGTACTATTAGCCTGGTCGTTGGGTCTGTTAATGAATTACAATTTAAAAAGTTGCTCAAAGTTACAATTATTTCTCAATAATGTCTCTAATTGTAAGAAATCAAAAAGTTTATTGAATAATTTGACTTGTTATGCATAATGTTTAAAAAATCACTAAAATTGGTTCATCAAGATTACAGTTGAGAGTGTTTCAAGTGTTAATAATTAGATAACAATCACACTGCATAAATTATATTCAACTGTCAATTTTATTTTTAGTTCAATTTATATTAAGAATATATTGCATACGATTTTTTTTTCTTTCATGATACCTCTCTGTGTTTCTGTACTCACACACATACCTAACACATTCACATAAATACAGGTGTATGTGTTGTGTGGCTGGTTTGCCAGTCATATATCTGAATATACATAGTGTCCATTTATCAGTTGGATTGTCCTGTCAATAGCCAACTGTGATCGTTCGTTTCAGTTTCATCTCTTGGAACCGTGATTGGGCTGGTTTTTGTCACGATGTCCGATTCTATGCTTTGTACTCTTTCAAGTTGCATTCTTTTCGACATGTCTATATATCAATCGACAAAACAGTTTCATCCTGTACTATCTATACTATATGTATATTCATTTTTAAAATAGAACAAGCGGCATTTTCCTTTCAAGATTTATACTTATAGCCTTCTCCGTTTGTGTAAAAATCTTTTGGTTTGATGATTTTTAATCATCACTTTGATGATCATCCCAATCACCATCGTCATTTCTGTCATACTTGTTCTGTATAACTATGTATGTGTCCGTATGACTGTGCTGTCCATTCCAACATATTGCAGACTTGTTGTTGTTGTTGTTGTCGTTGTTGTTGCTGGTCCAGTAAAAACGAGAACAACCGTACCGGCTGAGTACACGTTTTGCAAAAGGCAAGTCATATATTATCTTGGATTGACGCATGGATGTGTGCTCGACGATTATTTTTGAGAACTACATTCCCATTCCCGGTCGGTATGTCTTTATGTTGCTTTACCCATTGCACGTATGTACACATATAATGACGATTTATATGTATTAAAGCAGTTGATATATTTATATAAACCACAAAAAAAGTTGTTTCTCAAGATTTTTTCGTGTTCTCATTTTATGCTCGTTTGTTTGTTAGACGTTTCGTTTTAATACCGTATATGAGTATTAGTTTTACTAACTATATGGCAATACCTACAATTAGAAAAAGTCTCCATCATTTGTTTCACTGTTATAGTTTTATTATACATCCAGACAATTTCGATTTTATACAAGAAGAAGTCATAAGAATTAATTGTCAACATCCAACGGAATAATACATTAAGGTTTATTGAAATAGAAACAAAATTCATATATGTATATCAGAAAACACAGAAATGTCGTTACAACTTTATGATTTTAAAAATTCCCCAATAAAAATGTAAATTTCATTGGACATAATTCTGCATTTTTTTTCCGTTATTGGTTGGTATTTTAATAGACCTCTTCAGGGTCTTTCCAATATTTTCACTTTGATTATTGGCAAGAGTCGATGTGTGGTCTTATTTTGCATTCTAGTCTTATAATGAAAATTCGGCGGAAAAAGATTTCCGGACAGCATTTTAGCATAACATAAAACTGGAATATAATCAAGAAATCAGGTTAATTCAAACCATCATCGGATGCAGTGAGTTCATAGTGAACCTCATTTTGACTTGACAATCTGACTTCTAGTAATAGAAATCGTCGATCCAGATATGCCATTTTTCTAAGAATTTCATTCGTTTGTTTCTAATAATATACACATTTCATTTTTATTATCTCAAAGTTAAGTCATTCAAATCAAGTTTTGGTCTAGAATGCAACCTTGATATGTCTACAGTTGCTTTGTCAATATTAGGGTCATATTTTTGGTATCTGATTGTGAGACAAACCCACAGAATTAAAAATTCAGTCGATAGATGATAAAATAAATACCAGTGAAGTAAATCGAAAGAAATTTGTTGTACAATAGGCTTACTCTTGAAAATGAAATAGAACGATTGATTTCGTAATAAGTTTGATGTTAACGTAATATGTAACTACGGCTTATATTCACTGTGAAACTTTCAAGATGTTTATCATCTATGGCATTTTATAAGGGTGAAAGCAAACGAATTGCTATACTTCTAATGATTAGGAAACCGGCTTGTGACCAACATTCAAAATATTTTATTGATGTTATAATTGAAGCGGAAGTCAGTTATTGATTTTTATTGAAGGCACCTCGTATAACGATAGTCGGATATAGTAACATCGTTTTAGATGTCCTTTTAATCCCATTAAAGACAAATTCTATAATATTTAAAATGATGTAATCGACAGCTAGTTAACAGCTAGCATATAAATATCGAAAATTGGCACCGTCGTCTTAACAAAAATAAACATTTAACACTTCCTGAAAAACAAATAATACTAAGCACCTAATCTTGAGTAGTATCTGTTTGTTGTATGTGTGTGTATATGCGTATGTACATCTATGTATATGTATCTGTCAAAAGTAAATTTAAATACACCGCAAATATAAATATTGAACGAGGAATAGTAAAGTTTACAGATCGGGTCATGTAAATGTATACACAACGATTTATTTATTTTACAATTCAGTAGCAATACTTAAAAGTTTTAAGTATTTTACTAATTGTAAAACGTTTTTTTTTTTAATATTATTTTTTCTAAAAATTGGTATAATTTTTTAAGTATTTTCTAATATGGAAAATTCAACAAGTTTGGTAAAGTGATAATTGAGTTAAGTTGTTTAAAAATCAAGGGCTATATAAGGTTATCGACCTGTTTTAATATCCATTTGTCTGAAATTTTGAGTAATTTTGATTTTAGCTATGAAATTAACTAAAATTTAATAAATAAATAACTTAATCTCTGCATGTATAACAAGCAGTTATTTCAAGTTATTCCATATAAAATTTATTGCGTGAAATTGTTAACAGTTCGTTGATGTATTACTGTGTCATAGCTTCGTTCTTGATTAATAACGCTGCTGTTTTTTTATCATTTTTCTTTTTTATTGTGTTTATTTGTGTTCTAAAAATGTATAGGAAACACAGAAATTTGATTTTATTTAAAACTACCCAATTTTCTTAGATTCACAATCAGTAAAATTCGTATTTTTCTGCTAAACTATTTTGGGGCATAATGTATCTATTGACGCCTAATAACCTCTTTCTTTTCCCCACTTGAAAATACCTATTAGGTTCCTGTCGGATTGCATTCATTAACTTATGTGACTATCATTCATTACTAGCCAATATTCTGTCGCATGTGGGTACGTTGAATTAACTATTCTAAGCAGATTTAGAAGTGAATATTTGGCAAAAACAATAATAAGTAATTTAGAAATTGCAACGGAACTACGGAGGTCATTGGACAGCGTGGAATGATTAGTAAATAATTTTAATGGAGACATGTAGTACAATGTTTCATTTCTTTACCTTGGGTGTGTTTATTGAAACTAGGGTATTTGTTTTATTTGTGCACTGGGTAAGTATGGAAGGAATCATACTAATGTGTATGTCAAATACTTTTCAAAACAGAACGATCTGTGTATTTTCGCTGCTCTTCTTTTATTAAGTATTCCTGTTAAATACTTTACTGGTTATTTCAGGTTTTACCTTAATAAAGTAATAAAATTTTACAAATGTATGCTAAAAATAGAGTGCATTAGGGTATGCGAAAAGTTATATCAACTGCAGGTAAGCACATTTATACATTTTTCGTTGTTCTATTTTCTCCTAGAGATATTCTTCACTTTCTGTTACTCTATTTGATATTTTCGGGAAGCACTTTTGATGTTTATTTCTGTTTATTGGTTGATTTTCTTTTAATAACAATTTTTAGATCAATTTACTGTATAAGAAACAGAACCCACTTTGGTAATGCATTTCAGGAAGCTTCCGAAATATGAAATCAATCTGATCGTGAGAAGAGTAATGAAATAGTATTTTCTATATGAAATTAAGTTCAAGTTTAAGTTTTAAAGAACAAGTCATCAGTCTCAAATTCAAATTTTATTTAATATTCAACCTTAGGCAGTAAACCTCATTCGCTGAGGACTTTATAAGCTCAATTATGGCAAAATTTGCCTCAATAGGTCTTGCAAAGATATGCTCTGGATTTTGCAGGAATATAGTGTATCGGTATCTCTATATCCATTATCTATGCCTTGGTACGCCCCTTGAGAATTTCTTTCAGTGGTTGATAGTGGTTGTAAGCCAAGCTAACCACCATTCATAAATAAGTATGAACCTGATGTTTTTTTAGAAATATATGTAGGACTATAGAACACTAACAGTTTTCCTATTATCTTCCTGATTCACATAAACTAGCCAACTCGTACAGAGCTTTCGCGCGCCATATCAGGCAGGGCCAGCTAGGCTTCCAAAACCAGTTATTATGATTTAATTTGTTGTTTTAGATAAATCCTAACGTTACATGATGCGATTCGGTTCAACACTATAAGCACTGGATGTTCTATTAAAAAACAATTTTTTAAAAACAATAGAACAACTGTCTTGATTTGAAATTATACTGCCTGTAATGACATTTTCAGTAATCTACGACATACCTTAATTCTTATTGTTACTAGATAGTGGATATTTTGCATTTGAAATTTAAAATATTGAACTGAAGGCAATTTCTCAAATGCTAACATTGATGGTATTCTGAGGCAATTTTCAGAATTTTCCAAATGAATATAATTTCAAAGTGTTTAGATTTATTTTCTGAAAAATTTTAAAAGCTAGCTATTTACTGTACTCTAAATTGGATAATTATAATTTTTCAAGATTGATAAATTATACCCAGATTTCAACATCCATAACGCCTGGAGAGCTTCGTGATGATTTGACGTTATATTTAATAGTTTGGCAACACAAACAGCCATTGATTTTAATAGATCGATCGTAAATTAATGCTTTGTCGAATAATTCTCAATAATCGATCAACCATGAATCTAAAAACCATCAAGTTTTGTTCTAGAATAGATTAGCAAAGTTGGAATATAAAATTGCTTTTTATATGGAAATAAATTTAAGTATTTATATATTGTCGTATATTTATATCGTTCCCATCTTTTCTGTGTTTCCTTCTTTTCATAATACAACAACACAATATATAGGTATAGTAAGCCTGCAGGAATGCGGCTCTATTATGGAATCAAGTTCTACAAACATACGCATTAACACTAAGAGCGTCCGGTGACCAATTTACATCTCAATATCAACTCTCCAAATGTTTACTTTGTTTTATGAGCCGATCAGGTGTTGTCGAAATTTTGTATTTCTTCACATTATATTCTTCCACACAAAACGTAGATAGTATATACCTGCCTACATATGTACATATATAAAACCTACTAACTGCAATAACTAAGCATTCTGACAACTAACATTTTAAAGAATTTTTATTATTAGTACTAGGATTCATGTTGTTTTTATAGTTTTATGTGTTAATAATTTAGCTGCATATTTATATAAAAAAAGAACATTCGCTGTATGTGGAAATTTTAAAAAGTCTCAGGCTATGTTCTGTTTGTTTACTTTACAAAGATAATTGGTTTAGCTTGGAACGGCAATTAACATTGTGCCGTCTGTATATCGCACTTTTTACCATAGCCACTGGTTAATGATTGCCCAAGTCTATGGTCGCATTTAAATGTTATCATTAAGAGCAGTTTTATAATACGTCCTACCTCTCTTATAGCTTGTTTTATGAAGACATATAGGTATAAACTGAATTACTGGTCTTTGGCCAATATCTCGCCGTGAACTTGACCATTCATTCTTAAAAAAAAATTTACACGAGAATTGTTGAGTAAACTGCTATATACATACATAGGATTCACACAATAATCTGTAATTTAATATTTAGATAATTTAATTTAACGAGTGACTTACATTTGTCGTGTATTGAATTTCAGAAGTGGTTTTGCCAGTTAGCAAACCTGGTGTTGCTATTTAAGTACTTTATCGATACAGAAAAATGAAAATAACAAAAAATTACAGCCTTTTAAGAAATAAGTAAATTTGTTTATATAAAAGATAAAAAAATTAACAAATAAGATGAATGGTCTTGAGAAATTTTAATGAAATCTCATTAAAAACCTAATCTAAAAACTAAAGATTTACTGTGGAATGATTGATGCTGCAGTATTCAGAGGAGCATTTAGTTTATTTTATAACTTTTTATTATCTTTTTTGCACGACAAGATTAACCATTTTTGTTTTATTGTTTTATTATTACCTGTACACATACAAGAAGAGCCTAGATACGCAAGAAAGAGACACTCAAGGCTCGTAAAATTTTATTGCAACAATTTCTATGTGACCAAAACGACAAGTTGAGTAAAAACTTCGACTTCGAACTGTTTGAATGTTTATCTCGTTCGATGTTTTGATTTTTTCTTGACATGATCAGAGAGAGAGTGGAGTTTCTTAATTGATGTGTCAGTTCTTGGGAATGCCGACAGTTGGAATTGTTCTTTATAGTTTTCTGTCCATTTCAACCAAACACAAAGGATAATTGTTGAAAAAGGCATACAAGGAAAAAATTAATTCATTTTGTATATATAGGTATATTTTTAAAATGCCTTGTAATGTATTTCTCTTATTTTAGGTGGGTATCTTTTAACTATCTACTTGTCCTGTAAATAGTGGTAAGTGCTTTCTATCATCACAGGGTGCCTCGTTCAAAAGCTACGAAATACTTCCTCTCTATTTCTTTATCTTTACGGTAGTAGTAGAAAAGCATTAGAATGTTTTTCTTTCAATAATATCTGTTTACCACATTTGAAATGTGTCGTGTTTCTATTTCTATGCATCCTGCTGATTTCTCGTGAACTTGTCTCATATTGAAATAAGTTATTTGTTCTAAATCATGACAGTTACCATACGGTACCGTTTTTGAAAAACATGCTTGAAAACTTGAGTTGAGAAACTTGAAACTATAGAAATTCCAGAGTTAATTCGTGCTAAAGTCTTTTTAAATACAAATAAAGTCTTATTTTTGATTTTAGAATCCGTTATTTCGTGTTTTCTACACCTACATAGTTACTGGATTTGATCAAATGATGATCAGTAATAATAATGCTATATTCAACTTGGAATCAATGAAATCCTTTAGCGTTAACCTACGCACTGGCAAGTCAACGTTTATTGGAAATTGACCAATAATTTCATGTAGAAGAATATATTGTTTAAAACTAGTTGCTATAAATTGTAATTTATACTCGCCCAAATTTCCATTCCATTTATGTTGGATTTAATAATCTTGTTAACCGTGGAGTTAATAGTTTACGCTACATTTATGTCAAGCTCAAGAAACTTTCCCCTTTTCTGTATCAATAAATATTGTTATTGTTATAAAGTTATAAAAATGTAATTATTAAATAAACAATAAATTTGTTTTCAAAGATGGCAAAAATTTGACATAGGTATCTCTTTTTCTATTTGTGAAGTACTAACTTGTCTTTCACTACGTTTAACACTTCTTCACACTTTTATAATATTGTATGGGTTCGGAGCAAATGTGTAGCACCTTCAAACGAGTAAATGCAATATCAGATGATACTCCACAGAAACACTTTTTGCATTGATTCCTTTGACAGATATCGCCAAGTTAATTTTGGTGCACTATAAATCCGTAAATGTTTATTGCTATATTTTTACAATTCTATCATCCACTTGTAATTCTTTTTTTCACAGATTTCGTGATATTAGAAAATGTTTTTATGGGTGATTGGTTGGGTATTTTTACTGCAACGACATACCACAACAACCCACGATAATTCTAAATGTTTACCGGAAACGTCAGTGTTGTCGGCACAAGAATACTAACTTGACTTATCCAATATGATTTATTAGTTTTTCTAAAACGTTTCTCTTTTAATCTTTTAACAAATTTAATGAACATGAAATAGATAAAATGTGTGTAAAACTGACACATTATGGAATCAACATTGTGATAAAGCAAGCCAAAATAGGAAATGAAGCAATCTTTTGAAAAATACCTAGGGTTAACCAAATTTTTTAAATGATGACGTTATGATCAATTCAATACGCATTGTTGCAGAACGTGAATCGATTTTTATAAAATAATTCACACTGGAAGGTCATAATTTGCAATTTTGTTTAATTAAAATGTTATTATTTTTATTTAAACATGCACCATTTAAAGCATACAATTAAAACTTCAATTAGTTACTTAGCGCGAATTATATTGTTGGCATAATAAGACCTTTATTATGTAAATATGCCATGTAATACGATAATTACTATTCTGGAATCGAGAAAAATAAAAATAAATATATTTGCTAATTATTATTACATTACCTTACGAACATTGATTATTATCATCTTCATTTAAAGTCAGCTTTTATACATTAGTAGCCACCAATTAATTTGAAAGATTTTCTCTTTGATTTGTGTATGTGTAATGTGTTTAATTTGCTTTTTATTCCGGAAATCCTACAAAACTGTTAAAAAATAAACATAGCTGCCTTGGAATGTTCAATAAGCAGCTTAATCATCGTCGTTATTGAATACGCAACCACGGTAGCTATTGGCGTCTTTTGGTTTACTTGTCTTCTAAAAGGTATTATAATCGTATATGAACAACAACAACAAAAAAGCGTCTCTTTCTCTTAGATATGTTAACAGATGGCCCTGTCAGTTCTGGACAGAAAGCACATATACTCCGGCATAAGTTTGTTGAGATTATCACGGTAGATTTAAGGAGCCGTCTGTCGTTTTGAGAAATGACACACAGTTATTATTAATTATATGAAAACATTCCAGAAGCGGGCACATGCTTCTCCTTGATGAGATGTTCTCCAAGTTGTTGTTGTTGTTGTTTAGTTGTGTTTTGTAGATTGTAAAAGAGTCGTTCATCTACGCTATATTAACGAAATCATTAACAAAATTTCTTCAAGCATGTTTTACAGACAATTTACGAAATTAACATATTAACAAATGATTGTTATTTAATTAATATTAATTAAAACATTTTTTGTTTTTTTCTGATTTAATGAGAACTGAGAGAGATACTTTCGATAATAAAATTTTAAACAATACAAACAAAGAAGAAGTGTAGATGGTGGTGTAGAAAAGGCAACTTCAACGCCCTCAACTAACAACGAACAAACAAACAGACCGGTTCGCCAGTGTTTTCTCTCAACAACACAATAGTAAAGGACAATATAAAACTAAAACACAACATAAACAAACTCGCTGAAGTCGTAAAGAATTAAAATTCGCACATGCGGCACGATTTTAAAGTCTCAACATAACCATTTTGAATAACAGCTATTCTTACAGATATACTGCTCCTTTTAAATAAAGAAAAGGAAATCTGTCCACTCATCACTAATCTATATAATTTCGTAGTTTTCAAATAAGCATTTTGAAAAGATGTCAAAAATTTCTTAGAATCCCTTTCAGAATCCTCAAAGCTCTCATCTATTGATGGATTTGAATTGAGAAAAAGGAGAAACTTTAAGGGACATCCTCCAATTACTGTTGAATTTCTTAAATATTTAATGGTAATCATCAAAACAATCCACTTTGACACATCAGTTAGTTCATATGTTATCAATTTTATAAATGTGGTTCTTCGAATAATCAATTCAACTTTATAAAGAGTGGTAATTAATTGAAATTGATAACCCATCGACCATTGAACAATCTTTTCTTTTTAATTGCTTCTCATCTATGGTCAACAATAAATTGAAACCTTTGTCCTTGCATAATTGATTACAATACCATTATTGTATTTTATTATATTTGTTTCAACTATTGCAACATATTTAATTTTTAATATCAATAGAAAATTACACTCACTTATCAAGAATTTATTGAACTTGTTCTTTTAGAGGTCGTTTTTATTTTATATATCACATATCCCACTGAAAAGTACCCCATATCCTTATTTTATAACAGGACGTCATGTATATTTGTAAAAGAGATAATTAATCAATCAAGAAAAAGCAAAGAAGAACAAGACGGTAAAAAGAGAAAATGGAAAAAAATTGAGACAATGACGGTTCTTTTCTGTAATCTTCAGACATGCACTGACCAAGATTGGTGAAACTGGCCAATTTGTACACAAGTAGCATGCAGCCAATTACTGGTTTCATCGTCGTCTTTCTATACTCTTTAATGTTGTATTTTCGTTTTTGTTTTTTTTTGTGCTTTAATGTTGACAGATCAAAAGGAAAAACAAAAACTTTTTTTATAATACGAATTGATATTCGGACGAAACGACCAGAGAATGTCGTAACAATAGGTCTATTATCTACCTGATGGTATTCACAAAAAGAATTTAATTGCAATTTCAAACCATAAAAATAAATAAAACAAACGAAAGGAAAGAGATGTAAATCATCGATCGAATTCAAGATGTTCATATCTAGAGTTGTTTTATATTTATAATATAATATTGGTATTCACACATATAGTAGTGGTAACCCTACAAAGGATCACGATAGTCGTATGTGAGTTATAGTGGATAAATTTCAGGGCTATAAATCCTTTGTGTACATCCCCAAGACTTGGAGAGATAGCATCTGACCTCCAGATACAAACAGAACACGCCCACGAGATTCTAGACAACTAAATCAGTTACCTTTATATATATTTGTAATCAGTCGTATGTTTTTCTTTTTTGGTTGTTGTTGTTTGATTCTTAAATGAGATGCATAGACATGAACAAGTGCTTTTTCAAATCAAAGACTTGCTAAACAGTAAAGGATATTGACGAGTATACCATGTACTATACATATAATCCATTTACTAAGATTCTTCAAACGACACACCTTAGATCTTTTAGAAATTGAATATTGAATAGATATCTGATGGAAAAATTTTCAAGGTGCTTGATAACGTTTTTTTTTTTACGATTTAAATTTCCATTGGAGAAATTGCGACATTGCTTGTCATCGTTCTAGTCGTGAAACCTAACATATTAACGATTTGTATTCACAGCACTATCCCAGTCAATAATAGTTAAAACTTAAATATTTCTAACGTAGGCGTTTGATATATGATTAATATTAATCGAATAAACTAATTCTTATTAGACGACCTGTCTGGATTACTAATTTCATCCAATATTTATTATTCGATACTTTCGTTTCAGTACCTACAAGTTTTTGAGAAATTTACGATATAATTTAATTGTTGAAATAAATATAACTTCATCTCCACTATACGAATATAAAATAAAACAATTTCATGTTTTTGTTTGTATTATTTCGAAACAAAGAACAAACACAATGGCCTCTAAGCGAAGAAGTTTTTCTACTGTTGAGTAGAGAGATGTATTATTCATGGATATGGGAGACTGTACCCTATACAGACTTTGTTGTCAGAAACTAAATAATCGATTTTCATAATATTTACTTACAAAAATTATTTAATAAAATTGTGTGAAATTACTTAAAAAAAACAAGTTGCCAATTGGATGATGTTTAATAGAATAATTTGTTGTAGTTATTGATGAAAGTGTGCAAACAAAGTCTTGTCATGTTGTTTGTATGAAGAACAACATGCTGTACACATCTCTATATAGCTTGTAAAACATGTTGATCAATAAATAGTGTATAAATTACCATTTTCATCAGCCACACATTGCCTGTCTTGTCTAATGAACAATTACAATGCGACATTTATGATATTCTTCGTCTTTTTACACTTTTTCGTATGTTGAATCACGAACTATAATTATCCCATAGAGTCATGTATCAGAAAGAAGCATCGTTTATAAAAAGGAATTGAAGACTGAAAAACGTTGTAAACTATATTAAGACCTGCTGCGAATCCAGCTAGAACATAAAAATTATGCAAGTTGTTGTCTACTAAAAAGAGTTATCGATTGGTATAATATTAAAAGTGAATGATCAAAGTAAAGATCCGCTCCACAGAAACTAGTTTAGATTGTGAACTCTTGGTGACTTTTTCTTAAAAAAAAACAAACACATTTAACTGTAACAACTAGTTGAAGAATATATTGGAATATTCAAATATAAGTTTTAATTTCAATTAACACAAAGCACCTTTAGCTTTAAGATGTGTAAAGTTGAGTATATGCATGGAAGAAGAAGAATGCCACGAGTTGTTCTGGTCATCACGAACTTGACTTGATTAGGCTGCCGGAATGCGCACTAATTATTGCTGGCTGAAGTGAGAAAGATATAAAAATAGAAAGAGAATAGGAGATAGAGAGAGAAAAGAAAGAAATTGGTAACGAATACAAATTGACAAGAGAAGAATTGGATAATAATGTTGGCGCATACATACAACATTAATGGAAAAAACTACAAAAACGTCTTTTATTTTTTGTTTTTGAAAAATGTTTCTATCTTTGTTCGTTTTGATACTAATTGCATTTCGAATGAGATCGTTCGTTTGGTTGTTGTTGAATAGGGCAAAAAGTGGACCTCAACGGATACATGTGTTCTTGAGCCAACAAGACAAGAGAGGAGCCAAGTTTTTTGAATCATGTCGGCATTGCTATTGATCTTGACACAACATAACATCGTACATATATCCAATAGGATAACAAATACCTTCAACACCTCTCTTTCTCTTTGTCTGCTTGTTAACAAAACAAAAAACAAAAAATCGACAAAAATTTCTAATAAAATCATTGCTAAAATTGTTGGATGTTAACGACTATTAGGAGCAAACATGCAAGATGTGCACACATTAGTCGACGTAAATAACAGTTTATGGGTCTGGCTTGGTCGATTATTACCTTTTATAACTCGTTCTGTTATGTATGTGTAAGTGTTCCATTGCTCTTTTCCATCGATATATATGTATCGTACTTCTCTGAATCTTGACACCGAGATCCGATGATCAGATAATGAGTGTTTTGATTCGACCCAAAGGAATAAATAAGTGAATGTCTCAATTGTAAATATTGATGATTTTACGTTGTCGATCAAAATGATGTTTTATTTCATAAAGAAACCAAAAAAGCAAAAAAAGAAGAAAAAACACTGTATACCTACTATGTATAAGCAAAATAAATTACTTGGTCAGTTATTTTAAAAGAAACCTTCATACTGTGTAATAATGCAAAGAAAATTAAAGAAGAAGAAGAATAATAAGAAAAAAAGCAATACCTTCTGTTGATTTATTACCATGACTATTACGATGAGCAGGTGAGATGATGGAATTTTGAAATTAATTTAATAATCAAGATAAAATAAATAAATCAAATTAAATTTTATAATAACTAAATGGAAGCGAAAAAGATTACTTGATTAAAGCCATTATTATAATTACTTTATCAATACAATAATTGAGACATTGTATTTATTTGTGGATAGGTACAGTTTCAATTCCGCATCAACCTATTCGATAATAACAACAACAACAACAACAACAACCACCCATCTCTTCTCATTCTTGACTAATATAATTGAGATATTGAAGATCGAATATTATATAGCAAAGAAGACTTGTGGTATCTCTCTATACGTATGTATATTGTGTGTGTATTGTAGAGGTTGTGGTTACATGGGCGGTCTCTGACCACGATCCCGAAACCAGTAATTGCGGCAATTTTGTTTTCTCATACTTCATTTCACTCTCTTGGTGTACTCGTTTAGTTTATCACGGCTAACAACAACAACAACGATGATGATGATGATGATGATGATGATGCCGCCTTTTTGATGGCTTTTCGTGAGTTATTCCTTTAATATTATTAGGTATATGAACATATATAACAACCGGCATTTACCAATAAGTACTTTATTTTTGTTTTCATTTCAAAGTTCCATCAATGATTCTTGCTATAGGTACGTAGGTATAAATGAAGCAATCTACTGTACGATTTGAAGGTTTTTATTTATAATCGTTTAGTTAGATCTTGAATGCCTCTAGATAGCCTGTCATGCCTGGTAGCATACAACAAACAACAAACAAACAAGATGAAAAATCGATACAATACATTCTACGATAGTTGGTTTGTGTTGTTTATTAAAATAATCACTGTTATTGTTGTAGTGTTTGATAAATATCTTATCTGTTATTCGTATCACACATGAGCTTTGTCATGGATGGCAATGATGATTTGTATTCATATTTAGTAAAGATTCTACAGCGTTTACGGAAAGGACACAGGAACTTGTTTGTTTTATTTATACTACATAGTAGATTTTCTTAAGAAAGGACGTGACAAGATAATTTTTCTTTACCATTAACAAATGTCACAATATTCAACTCGATTTGAATTTATTTAATTACGAAAACGAAAAAAAAACTGGTTATTATTTTCATTTATAAATTATAGAACGCGTTGTTTGTTGATAAAATCTTTCTTTCTTTTTTTAAAAAAAAAATTGTTATTAGATGGTTATAAATCTTGTAACAAGTCAATTATAATTTTTTTATAATTGCTGTATTGAGTCGTAACATTTAATTTATTGAAGAATTTCCTCTCACACATCATTATTAGATGGAAAAATTAATAACTGGTGTTGGATCTCTATTCCCGATCAAATTCAACAAAAGGATCAAATCAAATAAAGTCGGGAACAAATTAATTTTTGATTTAATTTTAATATAAGGTTTCACCACCTGTTGTTGTTGTTGTTGTTGTTATTATTATTGTTATTATTGTTGTTGCAATACAAACCTGAGACTGCTACTATTTGTATATGTGTAGTTCGAAATACGGCGACGAAATGGACGAAAGACACAAAAAAAATATAAATGTATATATGTATATACTATATACGAAACACGAAACTGGATTGGAATTTTTGCAATAAAGAAACAACACATATAAACATACACACACACACACACACACACACACACGCAACAGGGAGAATGAACTGCTCTTATAAGTCTTTATATAGTCACCGATGCAAATTTTCAAACAAAGGGTGTTTAAATATTCTCCAATATAATAAATTCCAATATATTCCCATTTCGTTCCACATTATAAATATTTTAACGCTGAAATGTTGGAAAATTTTCTTCTTTACTGTTGTATGTGAATGCATTAATGCATCACTTGTTATGTGAATGACTTAATAACAACAAGTAAATGCGATTTTAGTTTGATTGAGACTCAACACGATTGTCCTAATTGTTAGTATCGTTAAAGAATACTTTAAAATGATTAATTTGTTAATAATTTCATTTTAAAAACATCTACATTTTTGTTGTTTTACAATGTCCAGAAATTATCACATTCTCCATCAGAATTTCTAAACAGAATTCTCAAGCATCCTGTATTCCGGTAATTGTGCAATTATGTATTACAAACAAATGCATTGAATACTAATATATGTATAGTCACAGTATAAGCCACGATCAATCTTGAGTTACAATAAGCAAAGATCATTAATTGTCCAGATAATGGTAGCGGTATCAGTGGTGGCACGTACTGCTTATTCTAATACGATTCCAATTTCGCCATCTTATTGCCTGTATACACAAATATATACATTAATGCAAAGATATAGAAGAAGAGATCAGCCCCCAGCCGTCTGTTGTCTGTCCATCCCGTCTTCACTCCCATACATATACACATATACACACACATCTACACAATCCATGGCTCAATCATCCTCGCGGTCTTATTTCGCCGTGATTGTGTTTTATTATATTGTCGGTACGGGAATAAGACATTCTGAACAGAGATTGGTCTAGCGGCATGGGTGGTCGGTGGCCTCTCCTCCCGACCTGGCTGCTCCTCCACCTCACACAACCACAAGTTCTTCAGTTTGACTTGAGCAGCCTCCCTACATCATACTTACCGCGATTCTAACAAACAACAACATCTCTTTTCTTATCATCATCATCATCATCATCCTCAGCATCCTCAGCATCATCGTCATCTTTATAAACGTGATGTACAATGCGCGAAATATACACGACAATGACGACAACAAAGACATCCTCAAATGTGTGAGTTTCGCTCTTTCATAGCAGAGTTATCTTCTGTTATTTCTTTCCCCCTTCACTATACACAGCATCAGCAACATCAACTATTCACCAGCCATGCGTGGGTGTTGTGTGTTTTTTTTTTATATATTTTCAACATAAACAAGTGTAAAATAAAAAAATTCTAAATGTGATAATTTGATTTGATGGAGGAATTTGGTGCTTTCATTATTATCTAGTCAATATTACCTACTCTAATATTTAATTTAATGAATTTGTAAATTAAGAAAAAAAGTCATCTAAAAATTGTGGTGGTGTTTTTTATTTTTCAACGCTTAAACTTGGAGACTTCAACAGTAGATTAAGCGAGAAACAGTTTTAATTCAAAATTTCAACTGGAGAATTAGCTGTAAGTTTATTATATTTTAATCGAAGAAATACAGGAAAATCATCTGTAGAATAAACCAGCACAGCTTTATCCACCTAAATAGACTTTACAAAACAGAAAAAAATTCCAATATATCTATAAAAAATTCCGAGAACATCCTAATTAACTCGCGCCATTTGATGATGACAGAGAAAAAATGTGTCTTCTTCGGGTATCCAATTAAAACACCACAACCACCTGGCCTTGTTTTTAACGCTTCCCTTTTTTTCTTTTTTTTTTTTTTGTTGTTGTTGTTGCTGTTATAAATTCCGAATGAAATTGTCACATTTTATTTTAATATTATGAGGAAATTTAAAATCAAGGAAAACCAACGAAAGATTTTATGTCTTCTTTTCAATAAATACACACAAAAATGTGAAGGAACAAGCAGGTATAAAAGTCACTATAGTGTTCGGTGACAAAAAAGAAAATTTCATTTGACAGTGTAATAAAACCAGACCTAGACTAGACGTCGATAGAAAAAGGACACTTAAATTGAAATGGATGAGAACTAAAAGCTGAAACTTGTTAGAGGACGTTTAAAGATACTTGTTCATTGATCGATTGGACTGTTTAAAGTTAATAAATGAACGAAAAACGATACTATTTAGGTACCTAGAAACGTGAGAACGTGATACACATTTGTTAATTTGAAATAAATTAGAATTGAATTTGATTGTTGTGCCTACATAGACATTGCGGCAAAACCATGAACGTTTCAATAATAGTGGATGATAATAATTAAGCGATGTTAAAAGTGTTAATGTTTTTAGACTTCTTTAGAATCCATTAACACATTTCTATATAATGCGTGACATTTTCACGGCCATATTGGATAAAATTTAACGAGTTTAGTCATTAATTGAATTGCTTTTCGTCTAATTTAATAAGTTAGAAAATTTACAAAATTTTCAGTTTCGAATCTTGCACAAAGTGAAGATGAAAGAACAGGGAATGTTGTTCAAAGTGTTGGAGTGCCTTAAACTGATGATGAAGTTACAAAATCCGGTTTTCTCTTTTATATATACAGATATATGTATGTATGTATCTCTACAAGCGCGAGAGAGGGTTATAATAAAGTCGTTAATCATATAGTTGCTTAGCCTGCCCCCCTGATATTCGATCTGCCTTATAAAATTTTATTTAAATTTATAATTGTTAGTTCTAATCTTGATCGAAAGCTCGGCAGGTTACTACAACCACAACAACGACCACCACAACACCATAGGCGTAGTAAAATAATAATAAATTACAATTCTATTTAAATATTAAATAATAATAATAATAATAATAATAATCATAATGATAATAAACAATAATAATTTAATCAAACAATAGAAGCAATTTTATCGTTTTTAAATAAGCGTATCGTTAAGAGTATTCTTGTGAAATTAACCAAAACAGAAAACGAAAGAGATGATAGTGATGTGAAACTGGAAATTATGTATAGATGGAAATGCGTTAAATTGGAATTCTTATGTTAATGTATTAATTATCGATGGTCGTAATTTAGATGTGTGTTTTTTTTCCCGTAAAATGAATAGCAATAAGGGTAGAAATAGAATAAATAAAGTGGAAGACAAAGAGAACAAGAAGAAGAAGAGCGTCGTATTCGATATGAGATAAGCTGTTTGAAAGCCTTATTAACACCTACAGTCACGTAAACTTTAACAGGAACAGTTTTAAACATTATACATACATAAGGGTGGGTCACTTTAATTGGCATACTCTAGAAGTAGAATTGTCGAGACACATATCTTGATAGGAATCCAGTCAGTTAACAATATACTCTATGTGAATTCAATATTCAATTATAATATTGAATTCTATTGGTCCAATTTAGGGACAATATCGTTTCTTGCAAACTCTTAGTTTACATGCTGTTTGGTAGTGTAAAAGAATAAAAATGTAAAAGTTTTATTTGAGATATACACAGGTATAGGTATATGGGAATAGTTAACGATTTTTGCCAATCTTTATTGAAAACAATTAAATTAAACAATAATAATATTGTTATAAAGTAGTGAATAAACAAATATCAGTAAAATAATTCAACTGTAAATTTATTATCTTCAATAATAATAAATGTTATCGTAAAGGTTAAATTGTCTTTTATTTAAATAGAATTTTAATTAACCACCAATAATAAACAAACATATATGATAATAAAAGTGGAAGAATTATACATATAGTATTTTTTTGCATAACAAATTGTTAAATTTCTTAACGAACTAAATCCAATTATCATAGCGATCATCATCATCATCATCATCATTATCATTACCATTGCCATTATCGGCTTATTTTATTGACTTTTCAAGATAATGGACAAATTGCGCTAGCTATCTCTCAACTGTAGTTAACATGATGTGATATAAAAGAGAGATGAGATGTTATTAAACTTGGTGGCTGTTTCTTTTTTTTCTCTCGACAGTTTCATTATTTTAATTAACTCAAATATAATTTATTGAAATAACAGCATAAACATTATTTATGTTGAATACAAATATGTCTAATTAATAATTTTCATTTTTGATTAATATTCTCCTATAACTAATTTGAAGTTCATTTAAAATCCATATCAATTATTTCCTGTATTCTTACAAGTTCTAAAATTCTTATTTTAATCTCACATTAACCGGATATAACAACCTCGCTATATTCATGTTTATTACTCAATTTCAAAGAAAGGAAATCCAAATTAGTGCAACTGCGAATTGTCCGCATTCTATTCGATGTCTTTCATCACTTTCAGTTGGTTTGTTCCACATGCACATCCAGCATATAAAGATTGTAATGAATTCGTTATAGCCGAGTTTTGCTGTATTTATTTTAAGATCAAAATAATATAAGACAGACAAGATAGACTGGTAGTCAACTAACAAAATGTCCACACCTTAATAGAAAACCAGAAATTCAATTGATCGTGTACTATGCAAATATAGTTCTAACGTGAGTTTGAATATGTACCTACTATCTATATGTGTACAGATACACATATACACAAACACGCACGTGCACGACTTTATTATAATTAATTTAAATTAGTTGCACTAGAATGGATTTACCTGACTAAGTCTTTAATTAGTGTTGATTTGTTACATCAACGTTATTATTAAAACAGTCAAATATATATGTACCTACATATTACATCATTCAAATATTTATAAAAGAAATATGTTATTGATGTATGTTTTTTTTTTATTGTTACAGAGTGAGTGGCAGTCCAGGAAGTCTCCAATTGTTGGGACGAGAACTGCATCCTGCTTATCGTCTTCCACCCCACATGGAGTACCTCTACTCCTTGCAGCATTCCACTGCCAATTCGATACATGGTAAAATTTTATTTATTTCATTTACCTTATCAGATATCTACATCGCTATACTTACCTATTTTCCAATTTATTTATATCTTTTTAAATGTAGTTGATACGACATTAGATAACCAAAGAGACTTCATTTGGTACACGCTGATTGATTTGTACAATAGCTTGTCAACATAAATGCACTCTTTATAAGCGTCTTGTTTAGGTCTCCATGCAAATTTAGATGCTTTGTGTAAAATCTATTTAAAAACAAACGTATCAGAAAATACCTACAAGCTGAATTACTTAAATTCAAACCTTGTATTTCTTCAATCCTTCCTTCCTAAATATTGATTTAAAGCAGACTTTGCCTAAAATCAGCCTCATGTTTCTTGAACGTAAGATACGTTTTAATAAAGAAGCAAGTTGAAGTCGACTTAAGACAAGGCACAGCTTAAGTTGGTAATTGAGGGAAACTAAACCGGACCTTGGTTAGTTCTAAACTTTATATTAATTCGGTAACAAACTGACCTGTAATAACATTTTGTGTGATAAAGTGATAAAGATTTCAGTAATCACCAGAAATACGAGAACAACGGAACTTTAAACAAGTCAATTTTTTGAAAGAGTGGTAGAGAAACACTATATTTGACGTCACTTTAGTATAGGAGTATGTAAAACAATCCTTTGAAGTATTAAATTGATGATATACAGAAAGCAGTCATCTATACCTTTTCTGTTTCTTAGTGCTCATCCATTATTCAAACAGTACCTATGGAAGAGGTCAACTGCAAAGTAACAATATAACCTAATTCTGTTTTTTGTATGAATTTTGATAGTTTGGCTAAGTAACACAACAAAACTAGGTTATAATAATCACAGTTAATGCCAGATGAAGAGAAGCGCCCGTGGTTTGAGCCACCTTCGCCTATTCTGGTGATTTGTACGTCCAACAATAGTTAGGTACATAAATGACATCAAAGGCTATTATTTTCATATCTGTTAATATCATGAAATGAAAACCAAATAAACAGCTTTAACTGCGTCGGATAACTCTTTTAGATGAGTGGTCATCAAGTAACTACAAATCGTGCTTACCATTTTGTAATTGTTGGAACTTTTGAGGTAGAATATGAAATGATTAAGGAACTACACTGTGGGGAAACAATTAAAGTATTTCCTGTTTTAAAGGCTATTTTTTCATTTATCAAATTATAAAGTTCAAAATTAATATAATTAAGACACAATCCTGACATCCTCGGATAAATACAAAATAAAATATATCTTACATTAATATTTTTTGACTGGTATGTTTATAGCTCACGCCGACCCTGCCTATAATTGATTAATTTAGCCCCATTTATGATGTAAATAAACTCCCTTTATTTACCGAGTTGCAACAAACATATGTGTCAACACATAACATTTATAAAGACTTTTATAAAAATAAACAAAACGTAGAACTCAATTTATAAATAAACGTAACTGAAATTATTTCTACATTCTTTTATAAACAAAAACACACATCATCTTGCAAAAATAAATCATTAAGTTGCTTCCAAATGGAAATAAAATATTTATAAAACAAATAAATACCTTTAGGTGTTTAAAAATAATTGACAGTAGAGTGAAAAAGGAATTAAAATAAGATTCTCACATATCCAAGAAATAGGAAAATTTTCTTTCTCCACACTGTATCTCCTCCATAAATGTCTCCATATAATTTTTCAAGTCCATCTATTTGGATAGTTTAATATCATTTAATAACGTAAAAGTCAAATGGTTACCCAGCTTGATTCCATGAATATCTTCTCTTATACGTTTGTAATAAAATAAAGACTTTATCGAACAAGAACGATTGAAATATACCTATTTAATATATTATATGTATACGGAAAAGCAGGGCCTGAATTTTTATCGAGATTTTAACTGGTTTAGCTGCCTATTAAAAATTATAATCGTAATCTGTTTATTTCAATTTCAAATATCCTGTTTTTATTTTAATAACTTTGAACAGTTGAACATCCATGACGACGATGATGATGATGATGATGATAATGGTTGTGATGTAGTGAAGATGCTTCATGTGTTTTCTTTTCTTTGTCGATTTAACAGCTTAAATTGAATGAACAATAATCTGATGAAGAGTATTCTTGAATCAGAAATAGGGATTGAAGAGATGCTGGCGTTATTATTATTATTATTATTTGTTTTTTTACAACTCATCCTCTATCCTAAACTATAGGCTGTTTAGTAACCGGATGTTAGTGATGGTAGAAGCGTCTTTTTTTTGTTTCATTCAAATTTGTTTTATGCTGTTATTCTTGAATGACATTGTATGTACCCCTATGCTTATCTATTCTTTGTTTTCTAGAAGAGATAATGTTTTGAAAATCTTTTTTGCACTTTGATCAACAATAGAATAATAAATCTTTCGATAAAAATTTGCTTGAGAAAAGAATTAGATTATGTATTTATAGTGGTGTTTGTAAATGTTGGCCTTAACAATTATTCACTAACCAAAAATTAAATGCAATATAATTGCAATAAATGCAATGCAATTGTTTCTTTTGTCATCACTATGATCATATTTATCATTTTTTAAAATTTAACTGGCAAGTTTATCGGTTAACCGTAATGCAATGATTGTGTTGGTTTCATAATTTATGTAGATTTCGAATATTATTGATTGTAAAAGTAGTACATAAACAATACCCATTATTATTATGAAGAAAATACATCAACAAACTGATCAAACAACCAAGATTTTACAAAATATCGTGTTATAGGGAATCGTGCTTCATGAGGCCAAGAATTAATAGGAGAAATATTGATCTATTTGCACAAAGGGGCCGCTTAACACAGTCAGGCCCGACAAAAAGGGGGTACAGCCGGTACAAATTACCAGGGCCCGGACTGTTTGGAGGCTCTGACGTCGTTGTAGTTATAATGAAAATTCTGGGGCCCGTGGAAGAATTGTACCGGGGTCTCTGGAAGAATTTTACGGGGGTCCAGTTTGACTCTAGGCAGCCCTGAATATAGTCAGATAATGATATTTATTGTTGTAGTCTTTTTAAACTGTTCTACAACGTTTTAGTTTCTGCAGTTTGCTCTCTTTCATTTCTTTATAAATTTCGTAGTAAGAAGTTTAAAAATCAAAAATAGAATATGTCTGGTGATTAAAATATTTATCTCCTATTGACTTATAATTAGCAAAATCCTGCATGTTCACTTATGGGAGGGTTTCTCTAATCTTCTAACCGTTTTAGAGAACAGTGTCATAGAATTTTCATTAAGTTTAATAATTTGTCATTTAATAAAATCTAACAATAAGAAAAGTATATTTAAATGAATGTCCTCTCAAAAAGAATTGATGGTTTATAGAACAAATGAAAGTATTATTGAAATATTTTTCAAAATTGTTTTTGGAACTGAGGACATTAAAAAAATATGTTTGATGAAAACTTAAATCTCCGTCTTCCTTTACTTCGATTCACTTGAAAACCAAAACTGTGTGTTTGAAAATGAACCAAAATAGATTATAGCTGCTGTAATATATATTTTACCTAACCAGATGTACACAACAGTCCACAGTTATGTTTTCAAATAACATCAAACATGTAATAAAAAGTATACTGAAGAGATGGTTGAAAGAGAAAAAAAAAAGTGAAATTAACGTATGTTTACATACGTATCCAATATGATTTTTATAGCACATTATAACAGAATAAGAAAATCTGTTCGTCTCAATCCACTGAAAAGAGATCTTTAGTAGTTTATGTGTTTCATATTTATCATGAGTAGAAGTCAAAATTCATGTAATTTTTTTTTTCAATATATAGAAACTATGGTATGTTAACAAAGAGACAACACTTGAAATGATGTCATTTCCGATTTTAACAATGATCTTCTTCTTCATTAAAACCAGATGGTAAAAGTGTGGGTTATACGTTGATGATTTACTTAATGAACCGTTGCCCTCGCTATTTTCAGTTCATTATATGTAGATGTATTTGTGTATGTGTAGAAAGCACGTTGGTCCGATGGGTTAATTTTAAACATGTGAATGGTATTAGAATCAATGTATATAACACGTCTAATATTATTAAAATTGCATATACAATGTATTTGTAGGAGTGAGAAATTCCTTTTAAAACAAGTACAATTAATAACAGCCAATTAGAGTGTTATAAGGGCGCCAGACTTTGCATAAATATAGCAATTACTCCGTTTCAGTTTAATAAAGTTCTCGAAAAATGAGCCAAAATAAATACAACAGTCGAGAGTTATGTTTCCTCTTCTACTGATTTTCTTGACATATTTTTTGGAATAGAAAAATAATAAAATACAACATGAGAGGAAATGCTATTTATATTGAATTTAAAAAAATAAAAAAAATGAAATAAAAACATGGCTCGATTGGAATACATATAGCGTAGAGCCGACTGAAAATAAAGAACAAATTGAAATCCTTTACATATTTGACAGATCATCACCACATCAATGAGGTTCATTTTAAATAGAACTAAAATTAATGATGTTTGGTTTCGTTCTTTTTTTCTCATGTCTTAATGTTGGTACAGACAATCGATCAATTATATTAACCGTGTCTCTGTAGAAATTTTACTTAAATACACATACAAGTCTCGTCAAAATTCCTTTCCTCATATTTATTCTAAAAATATATCTCTTTGTTTTTCAACTCAACGAATTTGTTTTAAATAATGGTCGAAATTTCTCATTTTTTTTCTATAGGTTTGGGATTATCATCAGAATACCTCAGTGCTCGAGGTCTTTCCGAATTACATCCAGCATCAACTTTGGCAAGCAGTGAATTTCCTTTTAGTATAGACGGTAAGTGTATATTATTGTTGAACTGTCTTTTTTTTGTTTCTTTGTTTTTTTGTTTTTGGGAAAGCTAATTATGTTGGAATATTTAGGTTCACGTCTAAATAGTCCCCGTCCTGGTAGTATCCGACAATCACGTAAACGTGCCTTATCATCATCACCATACTCCGATTCGTTCGATATAAATTCAATGATACGTTTCTCACCGAATAGTTTAGCATCAATCGTGAATGGTTCGCGGTCATCAAGTGCTAGCGGTTCTTATGGTCATTTATCAGCCGGTGCAATTAGTCCAGCATTTAATGTGCATCCAGAAATGCATTTACAACAGCTCCAGGCGCATTTAATGCGAAGTGCTGGATCGTTATTACCATTACCGCCAACAGCACCACCGCATACAATGTATTCGTTAGGCCATCATCCGCTTCATATGTCTTCATCACACAATATTACAAAGACTGACGTAAGTTGTAATTCAAGAATTCTTCTCATTGTTAAATATGCATGAACGGAATGGTTAATATTAAAAAATAATAAATGAAAATTACAGGCCTTAAATGATAGAAAGAAACCAGAAAGTACGACTGCTAATCATATGGATGTGGATGTAAATGCTAGAAAATTAAAAATTAAAAAAGAACCATCTACTAATACTAGTGGTAATACCAGAACCACTTTAAATGAAACCCAAAATGATGGTACCGATCTCAAAGATGAACCTGGTGATTTTATTGAAACGAATTGCCATTGGAAGGATTGTGCTACAGAATTTCAGACGCAAGATGAATTAGTTAAACATATCAACGACCATATACAGGCAAATAAAAAGTCATTTGTATGTCGCTGGGAGGGTTGTTCCAGAGCTGAAAAACCATTTAAAGCACAGTATATGCTGGTGGTACATATGCGACGGCATACCGGTGAGAAACCACACAAATGCACGGTAAAATCTAGCAATATCTATAAAATATTTCAAAAATTAAAAATGTTTATTTTAGTTTGAAGGTTGTGTTAAAGCTTATTCTAGACTGGAAAACTTGAAAACACATTTACGGTCACACACAGGTGAGAAACCCTACACTTGTGAGTACCCTGGATGTTCGAAAGCTTTTAGTAATGCATCTGATCGAGCAAAACATCAAAATCGAACGCATAGTAATGAGGTAGGTAATTGATAATTTTTTCATATTACAATTTATTATAATTAAATTATTTCTTAGAAACCATATGTCTGTAAAGCACCTGGTTGTACAAAACGTTACACGGATCCAAGTTCGCTAAGAAAACATGTCAAAACAGTACATGGTACTGACTTTTATGCAAAAAAGAAACATAAAGGTAATGATAAAGGACCAGATGATGGTCCAGCCGGTATCGATTCAAGTCCAAGAAGTGAAGATATGCAAAGTCATAAAACTGCAAGTCTGAGTAGTCCAAGTATTAAATCAGAATCTGATCTTAATTCACCTGGACAACAGCAACAAGGTAGCCCATTAGGATCGACACAATTAGCAAATGGTTGTCATGATGACTTCCAAGGTGATTTGAATACTGCTACAACAGCAGCAACAACAACAACAACAACTGCAACAACGGTGACAGTGCACCGAACTGGCCCTATTGAAGACCCTAGTTGGGCTTATGAGGCTGAAGATCTTGAAGTACGTGTTTCAATACCTTTTTCATGTTTGATTTTAATAATTTTAAATAATTACAGATTGACTATTTGCCAGAAGTTTTGCGAGAAATGGTTGGAATTGGTGGTAGTGATCGGGGTGGTGTTGCAATTGGCGAACGACCACGCGTTCGTCTAAAATCTCGTATCCCAACTAAACCTATAATGAATTCCTCACCACGTAAGAATATCGGTATTACTGATCTAAATAAACGAATCAATGATTTAAAAATGGAAAGCGGTGTTACAACGGCAACAACACCTACACCAATTAATAATGGACCTCATTCCAAACCTCAGTTTGTTGATTTACAACAACGTCTACAGCCACCACCACCAACTAACACAAATATTCCTGTTCAAATTAGAAGGGATAGTAATTCAACAGTTAGTTCATATTATGGAAGTATGCGTAGTACTGATGTTAGTCGAAAAAGTAGTTTAGCATCTCAGGCATCGAGTATGAGACCTGGTATGACACCAGGATCGTTCTATGATCCAATATCGGCAGGTAGTTCACGTAGATCAAGTCAATTATCAACAGTTACCACGAATGGTGCCTGTATACCACCATCACCGCCATCTCATCTGCTTGCTGGGCAATTACAAAAACTACAAAATGTTCCTAACAAGATTAGTGAAGGAAATGAGAATCTTGTACTCCAGGTAAAAGAATTTTTTACAAGTTTTCTCGTTAATTCTAATAAAATGTACTAATATTTATTAATAGACACAAAATGCTGCTTTGCAACAGACTGCTATTCAACAAACTTGGATGACTAGTAATCTTCCACTAAGTAATATTTCTACAAACTCAGATAATCGACGTATGTCAGAACCTTGTCATACGTTAACTGATCGAAAGAGTCCACCACCACGTCCGGCATCTGTTAGTTTATCCCCATTGAAAGGTACAGTAAGCTCATCGGAATTACATCCAAATCAAGCTGTTATACTGGATGAGGTTGGTGAAGGTGAAATGGTTGAAAATAAATTAGTCATACCTGACGAAATGGTACATTATTTAAATCAAGTTGCTGACAATCATAATAATGATTTTGCAACCACAATGAGTTGGTCGGAATCAACGCCGTCACAACAACAACCACCACAAATTCAACAGCAACAACAACAACAACAACAAAAACCATTAACACGCCCCTCTACGGATTTGGGGCAACAAATTCTACCACCATCACCTTTAAGTCAAGTATTGTCACCACAAAGTGCATCTACAATAAATCAAATTATGCCATCACCTAGTAGCATTAATCAAATGAAACCGTCACCAGTCAGTACGAATTTAGGTCAAATGGTCCCATCACCAGGCAATATTAATTTAAATCAGTACAATAATAATAACTTTAATCAAATGATGCCATCGCCGGCATCTAATTACGGGCAAATTACAAATCCTATGCCATCACCGTCACCTAGTATGACACAAATGGTGCCATCACCTGCTTCAAATATTAGTAACCAAATGGTAGCGTCACCGATACGATGTCCTTCTCAAATGATGTCACCTACTGTAAATCATCATCAATTAATGCAAAATTGTAACATAGTACAAGCGAATCAAATACAACAACAACATCAACAACAACAACAACAGCAACAGCAAAATCATTGCTACAATCGACAAGTTTGTTATAACGGACAACACGGAGTTGTATGGGATCATTCGCAAAATCAACAGTGTCATCAAAATTTAATGAATCATCATCGACAACAACAACAACAACAACAACAACAAACAATCATTCCGTTGCCCCAACAGCAACAACAACCACAACAAATTTGTATTAATGGTATGGACAATCCAAACGATTATTGTCGTCAACAGCAGGCACTGCAAAATAATTACATCCCACCAACATCACAATGTTCAAATCATAATTATCCAATATGTAATATGAATGGATATATAACGGCAACAAATAGTTGTACATCGGCAGCAGTTACCAAAACATCAAATAATTATAATTGCAATAATAATACAAATGTTTATTATCCTTCAGTACAAAGTCCATCATACAATTGTATACAAAATGTAAATGAACCATTACCATCACCGGCAATGGCAACACCAGCACCACCAGAAATGATGAGTCATCCACAACAAGCTCAAATGAGTCGACCATGTACCCACCATTACAATCAAACATGTTATCATCAACAATCATACACTACAACACAATGTGTACCTACACAAGCAAATCAACAAACAAATTGTAACTGTAATTGTCGTAAGACTGTTGTTTATAATCAACCACATAAATGTTTTAATAGTCAACGTACTACAACAGCAACAACAATAAATGATGAAATACAATGCAAAGATATTAGTCAATCACAAATGTCACCTGGGATTATTAATCAACCAATACAGCAAGGTAATATTAATAA
>JAZBGY010000388.1:1951-25716 GCA_037414755.1 Lydus trimaculatus | reverse complement strand
ACATATCAAAGGACATTAGAATATGTACAAAATTGTCAATCATGGGTAACGAATACTGAAAGCGTTACAAGTAGTACACATCCAAGTAATAAATGTACAGAAAATACAAATCCAAATATGATTGTGAATGATATGACTTCATCACTCAGTTCCTTGTTAGAAGAAAATAGATATTTACAAATGATACAATAGTGTTAGTGTGAATTGTTTATTTAATTATGGAAAAAAGACTGTCGTTTATTGTTTTTTATTATAATTACTATTATCAAACAATAATAATAGAGCCTTATATTCTTATTATTGAGATCTTTGTTTTATACATATCTACGTACGCATATATGCATAGACATAGATATATCTAAAAATACAACATGTATATTGTGATATTAATATGTAATATAATGATAATAATATTTGATAATACCTAATGATTTATAATAATATAGTTTTTAAGCAATATTTAAATAGAGATGGCTTTAATGTTCTCTTTTTGTTCTCATTTGTATTATAATAACAATAATATATTTTAAATAAACATAATTTTTGTATAAATAATTTTATAGAAGCTTTATTTATGACAACTATATATGCATCTATGAGGTCTATGATCTCAGTTTCTATTCATATTATTATTATTATTATAATTATTAATTGTTTATTATTTTTGTAACGAAATGGAAAATATTATTTTATATTACTGCCGAGACCATATCAAGACAATAAGTACACATCTTTTTATGTATAATGTTAAGTTGTGAATAAGGTATTTTTTAAAATGTTCGCTGTAGATTATCAAATAAATAATTTGCTTAACAATATTCAATTTTTTTATCTTTCTGATTACTACTTTAACATACTTTACTTACTATCTGTCGGTACATAAGATCTGATGAGTGATTTTTTAAACACACTCTTTATAAAAACCAAAAATTTATTTGTGTTTGCACAGTATTCATTACAATATAACAGGGGTGGCCAAGCTCCTTGATAGTTCGAGCCAGTTTTCAAAATTTGAAATTTTTCGCGAGCCGCAATTAAATACGTATTTAAAAGGTATGCAAAGAAGGTATTAAAAAAATCAGTAAAAGTCAATAATTCAAAAGACATTTTGAAACACATATGGAACGATAATCATTTTTTAAAATATAATAGCACAAAAATGAAAAGGGAACTCGGGTGCATTTATCGAGAGCCACAAATAATTCTTCAAAGAGCCGCATGTGGCTCGCGAGCCGCAGGTTGGCCACCCCTGCAATATAACTTATACTCTGAAGTAGAATTTTTGATTTTGCCAAGATGGAATAAAATTTAGTTCAACAGAACTGTTTTAATTAAAGTAGTTATATAGATTATTTGTTAATTGGTGACCGTTTACTAAAGATTTTTTCCCAAAGAACCAGGCAATTTCGGACGAAAACAATGATTTCCTTAAACTTGTTCAAATAGACCCAATTTATTTATTTATTCTGTCATGCTTACAAGGGAACATTCCCAATCCGCACTCACCGATTTTGATGAAACTTGGCAGGTTTGTAGATCTCATGGAATTGTGTAAGAAACTGTTTTTCGCTTTGGTTAACAATCGGTCTATGGGGGTGAAATCGACTTCCGAAAATTGGGGAATTTTGCGTTTTATCCGAATTACTCCGTAACTACTGCTAATGAAAATTAATAATATACTTATTGTTATAGGGCTTCTAGAGCCCTTTCGACTTATACTAAATTTGTTGAAAGAATTCTCACCCTCTCACTCCCCACCCCTTCAGGGAAGAAGATGGGAAGTTAAATTTTAGCCTATGGTAGCCATTCAAAAAACGGAATGCGTTTTTTTTTTTACTTTTGATTTCTTTAGTAGGGTCGGTACTCTGCAAATATTCGTATTACGAGAAGAATTGTGCTCATATGATACAGAAGGTGCTTTTATAAGGTTGGAATATAAAAGCAAAGCTATTGAATATAGGAGAAGCGAAAGTAACAATTCAAACTGTTCAAAATCGCTTCAAAAACAGCTATCATAGAGGGTTATAATAGAACCCTTTATGATAGTCGTTTAATAGACAGGTTATGCTACCTTATACTTTAGATGTAAAGAATGTTAACAACAAGTACACTTTCTGATTTATTAACAATAATTTATAATTTATGCATAAACCTTATATTCTGGGTTGTCGGTACAAAATACGGGTTCTGAAACAAAAAAAGGCAACTCTAAACCGTACAGCAGATCTATCTTTATTCATTATGATGGTCGTGATAGTCCATATGAAAATGTTGAAAGCAAAAGTATTCGTTGCATCTAAAGCATTTAATAAATGCGGGTTTACCACAAATAGAACAACGAGGACCAAGACTCAGGTCTATGGTCCAGATTGCTGCTTTTATACCAGGCATACACGAACAAGCTATGATAATTTGCGACTGATTATCTATCGAAGACAGGAATTTGATCACTTGGTCCGAAATTCATTTAGTGAATGCCTTCCATGTACGAAAACCGTAAATATCTAAAGGTTGAAGCATGCCGGTAGCTTTTTACAGATCGGTCATTATTTTTGTATGCTTATTGGTAGGGGCATGGTTCTATAACGACAAAGGGTTATGCCTTGTCCAGCAATCTAATAACAAAAAACTTTGTGTTCCAGTGTTTTGCAAATATACATTTGTGAACCATTTGCCCAACCTAATGCTATGACATGAACGTTAGGTGACTAAAAGTAACCGAATGGTATAATACGGCAAAACTATAAAATCTTAAATCGTTAAACGTATTTTGAGCGGACTTGTCGTTCAGTTGTGGTTTCACTGTGTCTGTAAAATTAGATGCAATCTCTTTCAATATATTGTTGTTTATTGCGTATGAGCGACAAACAAATTTGTTTTTTTTTTCTAGACAGTATCCATTTCTCTGAGGCCTCAAAGTTTTCTAAATGTACTTTTTCATTGGCTTCTATCTAGTACTCACATTTTCACATCTATATCGTGGATAATGGGATGGCTTTCTGAAGATTATTTCTGAAATTTATTTAACACATATTCTGAAAATTTTAGCAACTTTTCTCGTTTTGTACCTCCTTTGTGTATCGCTTCTTTCCACCTATATAATTGTCACTTTTTTTGAAGCAATTTTGAACAGTTTGAATTGTTACTTTCCGCTTCTCCTATATTCAATAGCTTTGCTTTTATATTCCAACCTTACTAAAGAATTCAAAAGTAAAAAAAAACGCATTCCGTTTTTTGAATATCTACTATAGAGGATTATAATAGGCTAAAATTTAACTTCTCATCTTCTACCTTGAAGGGGTGGAGGTGAGAGGGTGAGAATTTTTCCAACAAATCTAGTATAAATCGAAAGGGCTCTAAAAGCCGTATAACAATAAGTATATTATTAATTTTTATTAGCAGTAGGTAGTTACGGAGTAATTCGGAAAAAACTCAAACTCCCCCAATTTTCGGAGGTCGATTTCACCCCCATAAACCAATTGTTAGGCGAAACGAAAAACAGTTTCTTACACAATTCCATGAGATCTACAAACCTGCCAAGTTTCATCAAAATCGGTGAGTGCGGGGTGCGGGTTGGTAAAGTTCCCTTGTTAGTCTATCAATGGTGTTGTTTCCAACACAATAAATTTCCATATTGTACCACAATATCCAAGACCTTTGACGTTTTCAAGAGATGCTTATCAACATTTCTATAATACACAGCTATATGGTAGTATGCTGCTTTTAGAATTCGTAAGCATCTTTATTCTTTGATTTTTGAAATGGCAAGTTTTAAATTACCCGCTATTAACTACTTCTAAGAACGAGGTCTACAATTAGTTATACTATACTATCTAACCTAAAATTTCTGACAGCCAACAACCATAACCTCACAAACTCTCTCATGTGAAGTCGTGTTTATTGCAAGTGAATTTTTAAATTTATTTGATTTAAATAACAAGAAAATGTCAACAGCAACAGTTAAAGGCAGTATTTTATGTTATAAAGGTTCAAATTTTCTTCGACAACGTTTAGTTTTATCAGTATTAAGTGGACGTCCAGTACGTATTAGTGCAATACGTGCTTTAGATGATGAACCAGGTTTAAAAGAATTTGAAATTAGTTTAATACGTTTATTAGATAAAATCACAAATGGTACAATAATTGAATTGAATGAAACTGGGACATCTTTATATTTCCAACCAGGTTTATTGCATGGTGGTGTAATCGATCACGATTGTTCACCACTGCGAGGAATCGGTAAAAAACTCACTCAATTATCAACCATAAATCAAACATTTTTAATTGATCTTTGATACTGCAGGCTATTATTTGGAAGTATTGGTTATGTTGGGTGTATTTTGTAAACAACCTTTAAATGCAACATTACGTGGTGTCACTAACAATCATATCGATCCATCTGTTGATTTAATTAAATCATCAACATTCTGCACATTAAAGAAATTCGTATTAGATACAGAAGGTTTAGAATTGAGAATACTGAAACGTGGAATGCCTCCTTTAGGTGGTGGTGAAGTTGTATTTAAATGTCCATTATGTAAAACTTTACGTCCAGTTCAATTACATGATGCTGGTATGGTGAAACGTATTAGAGGTGTAGCTTATGCGTTACGTGTATCACCAGCAATGGCAAATCGTATGGTAGACACAGCGAAAGGTGTAATGCTAAATTTTCTACCTGATGTTTACATTAATACCGACCAACGTCAAGGTAAACAATCAGGAAAAAGTCCAGGTTTTGGGATACATTTAGAAGCAGAAACAACAAATGGTGTTATTTATTCAGCAGAACAAGTAAGATGTCTATTCGTTAGTTAATCAGATTGATTAATTTATTTGTTTTACAGGTGTCAAATGTTGTATCAAATGGTGAAGAGCCTTCAGTACCTGAAGATGTCGGTACAGCAGTAGCTCAACGATTATTATATGAAATCTATTCAGGTGGCATGTGTAATTCAACATGTCAAGCATTAGTTATATTGTGTATGGCTTTAGGACAACAAGATGTATCAAAATTTGTTATTGGTCCCCTATCGGACTACGCTATTGGATTTCTGCGACATTTGAAAGAATTTTTCGGTGTTACATTCAAATTAGAATTTTACGAACCGGAAGATGATGAAGATGCAGGTTCAGGATCACGTAAGGTACAGTTGACTTGTCTAGGAATTGGTTATAAAAATATTAGTAAAAGAACTTTATAATTTTATTGTTAGTTTTGTACAAAAAACTTAAATATATCTGAAATCTTTTTTAAATAATTACAATTTCAGTCATTCAATTTACTGGCCTCCCCATTCAAATTCCTTTATTCATTACAACCTACATCAGCTGACCAGTTACAGATACCACCGATGGGATCGAAACTCAAATTCTTCGGACACGTGTATTCCCATCCGAGAACATTACCGTTTTCCATTTTAGCACATGATATGAACTTTTTACATGAAATCGGATGTGGGAAATTACCTTGATCCAAACACTCAATTACACCGTTACTGTGTAATAAAACTTTACTATGTTGAGGAATTTCTGCTAAAACACCCGAATGATTATCGTAATAATCGTAAATTATTGGATTGGTTCGTTCGAAAATTTGCGGCTGAATTAAAAATTTTCTCGTTACTGGAACCAACGGCGGCAGAGTTGTGGATAAAATTATTTTCTTCTTAGTTGTTGTTATTGTTGATGATGGTAGTGTGGAACGGGCAGTTGGTAGACGAGGCCTTGGTGCTTGAAATTCATTTATTTTAAGATTTCTATATTTATTATATTTCAAATAACTTACTATGACTGGTGATTTGGATGGGAATTTTGGTTGGGAGTGGTGCTTGTTGTATTTCTTGTAAAATATCAGCTAAATTTGACAATTTTGCTGTTTCGTTAATTGCTTGATTACTCGATTCTTTCATTTGATCATCAATTATCTCATTTCTTTTGGTTGTTGTTGTTGTTGTGGGTGTTGTTAATTTGAAAAATGGTTTTCTTGAAACGAATCGGAATCGATTAATTGTTGGTCGACGTTTTGGTGTTGTTGTTCTTGCTGTTGTTGTACTTGTCAATTCTTTAAAAGGATTCACTACTTAATACAGTTAATAATAAATTAATTGTAATGAGAACTCACCTTGCGTGTGTAATGGTTTTGTTGGAAATCGGCGACGTATTAATTTATTAGTCGGGCGAATACTAACTTTTGTTGTCGTAGGTCTTGTTGTTGTTGTTGTTGACGACAAAGTGATTGGCGAAGTTTTCCTTCTACCACCTATACGGAATAAGTAAGGTGTTGTCACATGAGCTGTCTGTAAAAATTCCGAATTCTCAAAGATTTCTGGAGATGCTTTTCCTTTTTTTTTTGTTTAGAATTTTGTGCACGTGCGATTTGGTGATTTCATTCTTGGAATAATAACAACAACACAATAAAAAAGAAGAAGAAAAGGCCACCACCACTTTGTTAATCAACAACAAAAACGAACATAGAAGGGGAAATATTATTAACAACAATAACAAAACAAGAATATTTAACATAATATATTTCCGTAAAGAGTACAAGACAGACTCACTGGCCGTACTACAATCAGATAGGGCCACAAACAAAAATTATGGCACAACACACGCCGAACTAGATTTTCTTTTTTTAATTTAAAAATGTGCAAAATATTTTACAAAAAGTGCAAAATTATTTACAAACAATTAATCACACTTTGATAGTTAAATAGTAATAATAATAATAATACTAATAAAAATAATAACAAATAGAATAATTAATTATTTACAACAAAAAAAAAATGAAACTAATTTGTGCTTTCTGGTTGAATTAATTTAATATCAACTTTTGGAACACCTTCATCCATTTTCGTTACAAAATTCGTATTACTAATTAAACGTTTCGTCATTTCAACTTGTATTGGTACAATTTTGATCGTTTCATGACGGTATGTTGGTGTTACTTCCACAACTTTAGCTTTCATCGTTATATAATCATCATTTTTCACATTCTCGTTATTATTATTTTCATTCAACACACGTACTTTTATAAACTGTGAATGTTCAGTATCTAGAATCTCTTCATCAATATTCTTTTGTGTTAAATTATCGATGTTTGTAAATCGTTTTTGTGGGTTATCCGTTTGAAATAGAGCCTCTAACGATATTGTTGTGGCTTCAGTATTCAAATATGGTCTTGGTGTTATTATATTTATATTCGAGATACCATCAATAATTAATGGTTTATCATTGTTGTTATTATTATGTTTATTATTATTATCATCGACATTTAAATTTTTATTAGAAAACAATTCATATTTCCGATCGTTACGATTCGTTTGTGGGTTTGGAATTTCTTCAACTTTCGCTATTTCACCATTTTGAAGAAGATCTTGATTATTGTTTTGATTTTCATTAATATTACTGTTATTTTGTTTAACTTCATTATCATCAGGATCGATAACTTTAATTACAGTAACGCGATTTACAGCACCGATTTTATCTAAAATTTTCGCCTTCTCATCGAAACTTGTTAAATTTGCCATTTCCTTGTCACCATGCACTTCAATAATTCGGTTGACTTCGATTAATTTTTCCACTTTTGATTGTCCTATTGGTTTTGATGCATTTTCTATACTAGTTGTTGGTTCAGTTGATTCAGTTTCAGCAAACACATGATGTAAGGTTGTTAAAGACTCACTTGTTGTTTCAGTTGTTGTTGGTTTTGTTATTGACTCCAAAATTGCTGGTGTTGTTATTGTTGTAACTGAAACTTCAAGATTTTCTGTTGTGTTTGGTGTAGTTGTTGTAGTGTTTGTTGTTATTGGCGATGTTGTACTTGTTGCAACTCCAGCAAATGGTGTATTCATTTTACGCTTTTGACTAAATAAATTTTTATTTCTATTCTTAACAGCTTCTGTATTAATTCCGGATAAATCTTCTGTTACTGTTGCTTTTTCTGTGGTTTTCCGGAAAAATCCAGTTTGTTTATTGATAGGTCTTTGGGTAGGTTTTGTTAATAATCGAGTAGTTGATCTGAATTCTGTCGGTATTTCATGGTCATCATTATCCTCATCATTGTCATCATCATGATTATCGTCTTCGTTTTCATCATCATCATCATCTTCTTCGTCTTCAGGTTCATCATCAATTTCTTCTATTTCTTCTTGTTTTTGATATTTTTCAGTAGTACTATATTTGTATAAAAGTCTATTTCTTACTGATAATGGAATAAATTTTGATAATGGCTTCGAAATTGCTTTTTCTTCATCTTCATGATCGATTTTTTCTTCATTATCGACATGATCTTGGTGATTTCTTTCCGTCGTACTATGTCTATACAAAAATCTATTTCGTAGTGCTGTTGAAGGTGTTGTAACTTTAAAATTTGGTTTTAAACTTGTTGTTTGTTGTTTTCTCGTTAATTGTGGTCTGAATATTCTTGGTGGTCTTGTAGTCGGAGTTTTCTTGCTTAAAACTTCCTTAACGACTTTAGGCGTGGTTTCAATTACAGGAGTTGTTGTAGTTGTTGTTTCTTTATTTATGTTTAATTCTTTATTATCAGTTTCAGTTGTGAAAGTAAAATATTCAGTTGTTATCTCATCATTTGCAGTACTTGTAGTTGGAACTTTTTCAGTTATCATTCCTGCTGTTGTGGATCTCAAGACGACTTCAGAAAATTCTGTTGTTTCCACATCAGAAAGTGTTGATACTTCAGAGTCTAAAGTACTGTATTCAGCTGTTATTTCTGTTGCTGTTGTTGTTGTTGTCGTTTTTAAAGTAGTTGGCACATGATCTTGTTCTAAATGGTTTTCCGTAGTTGATTCATAAATTGTACTCAAAGTTTCAGTGGGGGTTGTATTAATTATGAAAGCTTCTTCAGTTGTTTTGATATCTTCTGCTGATTCAGTTGTACCTTCAGGTGTTGTTGTTGTTGTTATTGTTGTTGTTTTTGGTGTAGTAGTAGTAGAACTTGTTCTAAATTTGTATTTATTCCTTATTGTTGTTGATGCTGGAGCATGTGTTGTTAACTTTGGTCTCCGGAAAAGTGGACGATTCTTTTGTTTTTCCAAAATTGGATTTATATAATGTTTGACTGTTGTCGTTTCAGTAATATTTTGATTGTTTTCTAAAATTTCAGTTGCATTTGTATTTTCATCGTTTCTTTCAGTTGTTGTTGGTATTACTATTGTTGTTATTGATGATAATATTGTTGTTGTTATTGGTGTTATTGTTGTTAGTTGTATATCGGATAATGCGACTGTCGATGTATCTTCTTTAACATTTTCATTATTATTATTATTATTATTATTATTTTCACCATCTCTATTCACTTCAGTTGTTGAAGATATATCTAGACTTGTAATGTTGAAAGGATATTCTGTGTTAGCTTCTGTTTCATTGTTTGAGTTATCTGAATTTAGAATGTTTTCAGTTGTTCCTACTTCTTTTTCTTCTTCTTTTTGTTCATAATTCTCATCTTGATCTAGAGTTTCAGTAGTTTTCGGTGCTAACGTTGTACTTCTGTTGACTGTACTATATCGTGATCTGTCAATTGGTATTCGTCTTACATTCTCAGTTGTTGAACCTATCGGTAATTGGAATTTTGATTTTGATCGATTCAAAAGTGATTTTTTGGTTTTTTGAATTTCATCATCATGTTCATCAATTTTCCTATCTTTTTCCAAAATATTAATCTTCGATTGTGGGAATTTCTTTTCTTCTAAAGTTTTAGTGTTTGTACCATTGTCAGTTTGCTTTCGGAATGGTCTAACTCGAAAATGAATTGAAGATTCTGTAGCATTATTTGCTTCTTGATTTTCAGTGGTTGGTCTTAAACGGCGAATTATTTTCCTTCGTGGACCATGTGTAAATGTTGTCTCTGTCGTTGTTGTTGTTGCTTCAGTTGGTTTTAACTTTCTTATTATTTTTCTTGTACGAATTACAACGTTTGGTTCTGTCGTTGATCTAACTTTAACATCATCTTCATTTTTCGATTTAATTCCTTTCAAGTTTTTCCCGGTCTTCTCACCATCAAGACCAATAATGTTGCTAGTATTGATATCATTATTCTCTCGGATATTTGATTCTGATAATTTAAAATTTTCACCTTCTTCACTAATATCCTCATCTGAGTCTATATCATTTGTTGTTTCATTTGTTGTATCATTTTCAATATCTGAAATTACTGTTGTTGATGTTGTTATCAGTTTGGTAGTACTTTCAGTTGTTGATGATGGTATTGTTGATGTTCTTGATAAACGTCGCCTATTTGCTAGATTATAATTATTAGATTTTTGTAGATTTTCATTATTTGCTGACGACTCTGTGCTAGCAGTTGGTCGTAGCCTCCGAATAATTTTACGCGTTCTTATAGTACTTCTTGTCGTTTCAGTTGTAGATTCGGTACTAGGAGTTGTACGTACAAATGCCCGTATTCTTTGTGTACTCTTCACATCTGTTCCTGAATTAATTTGATCTTCCGTTGTTTTAGGTACTACTCTTCTACTTTTTCCAAATTGTCTATTTTCAATTAACTTTCTCGCTAATGGTATAGTCCTTGAACTTGTTTTCAAGCTTTCTTCAACTTTCTCTGTTGTGGTGCTGGGTGCTGTTGTTGTTGTTGTAGGTCTTAATCGTCTAGGACGTGAACTAGATATTCGATTAAAATCTTTTACAATGCCAAAATCAACAGCTGTCAGTGATGATAAATCAGCAATTTCTGATGGTCGATAAGTTCGACTCAAGTCATATTCATCATATGATGATTCCGTTGTTGATGTTGTTGTAAATCGTTTTCTAGATCGTTGAATTATTGGTCGTATTGTTGTTTTAACAGTTGTTGTTGCTGCTGGTGTTGTTAATCTAGATCTCGTTCGTGATGATGGTGTGCTAAGTGTGCTGGTTTCTTTGTGCCGTATTGGCTTTGTGTAAATATTTGCACTCACCTTTGTTACACGTGATGTTTCAATGATTGGTGTTGTAGATGAGGATAATAATGATGATAACGATGATGATGATGATGATGATGATGATAATAATAATGGAATAGGTGTAGATGATAGTGATAATGAAAATGGTCGTGGTTGTGATAATATTGGAGATGCTTGTGTTGTGTCATCGTCCACGTTTGTTACACCAATATTAGAAATTGTTCGTATATTTATATTTTCAGGAGTTGTTGTAATAGCATCTATTGCTGAAATTTCAGCTTCAGTTACGTTTTCTTTTTCTACAAATTGGTGTTCTTGTCTAAAAAATCGTATTTTTAAAAATTTGCATTTTATCAAAAGTAAATAGAATTACATACTTTTCCGTTGAAGTTTCTTTTACAATAGATTCTGTTGTAGAGCCCCGACGGATTATTTGATATCTACGAATAAAATAAGATTTATTACAAGAAAATTATAGAATTTTATCTTACTTGGAATTATCTTCTTTGGGCGGTAAAGTTGTCCCTCTTCTTCTTAATCTTTTAATAAAAATAAATAAATCAAAAATGGGATATAATCTTGAAATAATTAGACTTACTGAATTGATTCTGTTGTGCTATCATCTAAAGAATCTTCAGGATTCTCTGTTGTACTACTTCGTCTAATTAAATTGTATCTAAGATTTAAAAAAATAAAAATTTGTTGACTGAAAGAAGAAATGTTTGATTACCTTGATGTTGCAGTATCTTCAGTTGTCGAAGGTCTTTGTCGTCGAATATTGACATACTGTGGACTTGATGGCCTTTTCGATTTCGTTTTTTCGTCTCCTTCTACTCCTTCTTCCTCTTCTTCATCTTTATTATCATTATCATTATCTATTTCCTCTTCTCCCAAAATTTTATTTCTTGAAAACCTATTTCAAAGAAAAATTTGAAAAAACAAACATTATTTAAAGTTATTGAAAATTTTTACTTAAAATCATCTTCAGGTTCCTCTGTTGTCGAAGTGACACGTCCTCTTCTTATATTCACATACTCAGGATATTTTGTTCTTTTCGTTATTTCATCTTTTTGATCTTCTTCTTCATTATCATCACTATTATTATCAGTTTTTGATGATCGTTGTCGTGTAATTGTTGTATAAGTCAATTTATTATTCGTTTTCTTCTTCTCTTCTAATTCATCTGGATTTGTTTCTAATCCAGCATTTTGTGGACCACGACTATTTCTATTAATTACATTATATTTCGTACTAAGTTGATTTATGTTTATATTTTTCCTAGCTGCATTATTTAAAACTCTTTGTACAAGGTTTTTACTAATAGAAGATGGTGTTGTTACACCAGAACTTGTAACTGAAGCACTACCATTTTCTTGTATTTTCAATTGTTTTTCTAACTGTTCAATACCGCCAGCTTTTTTAATCAAATCCAGTAATTCTTTTATAACCCTAGGATCTTCTGAATCATTCAATTCTTCATCGTCAACATCATCTTCATAATCATATTCATCTTCGAAAGGAGCTTCTGTAGTTGTGGTAGTTGTTGATTTAAGATTGATTCGTGTTTTTACCGATTTCTGAGTAGTTGTTGTTGTTGTCGATGTTGTTGTTGTTGTTGTTGGTTTTGTTAGTTTTTTATTGCACAATACATTCTGCGTATAATCACATGAATCAGCCGCTTTGTTGAAATATAATCCAGCTGGACATGTGAATTGATGCGCTATAATGCCAAATTCACCAGGACCACTTAAACACCAGTAATACTTTTTACAATCTTTTGGATGTGGATAGAAACCTTCTTCTTCACATTTAAAACTACCACCTTGATCCGGAGTCGTAGGTGGTGCCGGAGTTGTATAACTAGGTGTTATAAGCTCCAAACTGCTATACACTTTACCTTCAGTTGTAGTAGTTCGGGACCCTTGACGAGACTTTGTTCTTGAATTCGTTGAGGATTTTGGCTTAATTCTAATAAAATTTTATTGTTATTATTATAATTAGTAGTTTTGGTTAATGATTCGAACTCACCGATTCCTTCTACGAGTTGAAATTGAAACATCTTTCTTCTCAGTTTCAGTTTCGGTTGTTTTTCGATTTGGTAGTCTAGATGGTCTTGTTTTGGTTTTGATAGGTTTCGAAGTTGGTTGAATTGAATTTTCATCAGTTAATCTACAAAAAGCAAAATTATAAAAATATGGTAATCTTTCAAAAATTATTTGTTTACCCATAAGCTGAAATTAGTGCTTCTTTAGCTGCTTCAATAATAGGATACGGTTTCCCATGACACGTTCCACGAAAATCATCATTATCAATGGACCAAAACATAATACCACCTAAATTATTTTCAGCAACATATTCAGCTTTCTTGCGTGCAATTTCATCATCATCGTAACCAACCCATTGGTTGCCTTTATATGCATAGGGACCCATTGCATTTGGATTTGTTTCTATAACTTCCCAATCTTGATTTTTGATGTTTTCACAAATTTCATAGTAAGCTAAATAGCCATTTTCACGCGTTGCTTCGCCCATATCTCCAGGCCCATCTGCTGGCGCACCAATTTCAGATGCATCTGGATTAAATAGTGTATAAGAACGACCATATGTTGGTATTCCTAATACGAGTTTATTAGGATCCGCTCCTAATTTTAGATAGTGTTTAATTGTGTAATCCTAAAAATTGTATTTGTTTTTATGTATTATTTGCAATCTGGAAAAGTTTATCTAAAAGTACAATATTAAGTTCACCATCGAAGTTATATTCCGAATCCTCTTCTAACGAATAGAGTGGTGCATGATGGTTAACAGCTGGTTCAAAAGCTGAATGATAATCGTAACTTAAAATATTCATCCAATCTAAATATTTTGTTAATTTCGGTACGTCGTAACCTTTATTGATATATTCGATACCAGCTGGTACAGCCATTGTTAGTAACAAACGAGTACGTCCAGTTTTCTCAGATTCACGTTCGAATTCTTCACGTAATTCTTGGACTAATTGTGCATAATTTTCACGATCATGTGGTTTACCACCATCACGAAAACTAGGATACTCCCAATCTAAATCTAGACCATCAAAATGATTTTGTCGTAAGAATTTTATTGTATTTTTCACTAATTCTTTACGACGGTCAGCATTTGCTACCATTGGTGAAAATCTTGATGAACCTTCATTCCAACCACCGATCGCCAACAGGGTTTTCAAGTTCTTATTGTAAGTTTTTAGGCCAGTGAATTTTGCATAACCACCTTGAAACAATTCAAAAATAATTTTTTACTTAAGGCCACACCAAAATATTCAAAAGAAATCAAGAATAAAGCCAAATAGGAGTGGTTCTCTTATATAATTATGATGATTTCCGTATTTTAATTAACTAAATAGACTGTATTTCGAAAAGTTGATATGTTTGAAGATGTTTTTATAAATTTTTGAAATCACAATAACTTTCTCTCTAAAATTTAGATTATTCAAACAAAACACTATGTGGTTGGAACACCCAACAACTGAAATCACCATCTATTGTTCCACAAAATAATAATAATAAGAGATTTGCATAATTCTTGATCTGATCATAATCCCAATGTCAAATTCATTTTTTCTTTTACATTAGAAAAATTTGCATAAAAATAAAACAGTGAATGTACCAATGTAACAATTGTTGGTTTCTTCTGCTTACCTTTTTCAATATCTTGATATTTATCAAATGGTTTCAATGTATTTTCTTTTGTGAAACCACCAAATGCATAAACCAAATGTGTACATAAATATGGATTAATATTTTGTGGACTAAATTTTGCTGATCCTGGCCTGTAAACTGACCAATTTGTGTAATAACAAACTACACGAATTTCTTTGGAATCTGTAACAATAATATTAATAATAAATAATACGAAAAAATGTCACATAAATATTATAATGTGGTATAATTCATTATTTTTTTTTTGGGCGTGTCTCCATCTGGAGAGCCTTGAAATGATTTTACTTAAGATAAAGTATGTTTTTAGTCTTTAATTAATAACTATTCTCATTAACTTACTTGCGTTATCTAGATAAACTAGAAAAATGATGGTAAATAGAACCAACCATCGACAGACGTCCGCCTGAAATCATATTTTTGGACAATGAAAATTTCAGAATTAACACAATTTTGATAAAATTTACAAATTGTTTATTGTTACTGTTAAATATGGGAATTTTACATAATTACAACCTTCAGTATTTATCTGATTTGAAAAATTTAAAGGAAACTAATGAGAACCTGGGAACATTTCCAAATAGGTACCTAGATACAGTTTTCTACTTGAATGATTTTCTTAATTTTTCTCAGCAAGGACCAACAACACATTGATAATATGATTACAAGGCTATTAAAAACAATTAGTTATTAAAACAAACAATATGAAATTAACACTGCGGAACTAAACAGATTCTCTTTCATAATTCGGGTCGGAAAACAACAGTTCCACTTTTAAGGATGAGAATAATTTAGAAAATTGTGACATAATTAGTGGTTGTTACGTTAAAATAGAAAGAATTCAGTGTATACAAACAGAGAGAGTGAGATTCTGTTTTAAACAATCTTGTGGAATTCGTTTCGCAATTAGGATTATATTTGTTTCAAAGATTAATAGAAAGTATTTGAGGAATATATAATTTATTTTTTTTTATTAATATTGAATAAATATTTATTAGAAAAGGCCCTTTCTTTTTCATTATTATGCATTCATTGATTCACAGGTAATTCTCATTGTTATTTTATTTATTTCAAATACTTTCATCATGTTTTTCAGTTGCAATTTCAATTAATTGCTAGGTGAAAACGAATGATTGGTTTTTAACGCACAATTCCAAACAAATAATTTATAATCAAAAATACAGTTAACTACTGTTTTTGTGTGTTTTTTTTTTGTCTACAATTTTATTTATTCAATAAAGGTCCTGAATATCCTCAGTCTATGGCGAAAGATGAACGTGATTTCCTCTTATGTATTTCCTGTTCCACTTAAGAACAAAACCGTTTGTTTTACAATTGTCCTGGCGTAACCAATAATATTGTAAGAACAGTTCTTTGTGTAGAGAAATTATGAAAATCAGCTTATAAATTTTCATCCATCAATCAATTGTTTATTTCAGCGTACAAATAATGAAATAATTCTTTCAATTTTCCCTAAATTGATGTGAATCATAACTGGTTATGAGTAATTTTCAAACTGTATGCTTTTACGTGTTGTACCTCTACCTATTTGCAATTTAATTCGAAAAGTCAATGAACTTTTTAATAATAATACAATGAATTCCCAATAGTTACCGAATTCATGAGCTACTTTATCAAATTCTATCAATTTGGAAAGCGTCAAGAAAGGAAAGATTCTATTTGATTCCATCTGGTTTGGAAACTGCCTAGTAATTGAAAATCAATTATAGCTTATTGTAAAGATTTACACTATAGATTTGAAAATCTATAAATACTTCGATAGTAGCCATGACCTTATCAAATAGACAAGTAGGTATTTATTTGAATTAACAGTATTTTAATAGTAAAGATTTGATTGTTGTGTTAATTAATTGAAAAATGCCACCTTAATCGTTACATAATTAGTGTTATCTACAATATTTGATAAGTATTGGTTTGAAAAATTTTATTTAGTGAAAGTGGTGAAATTCACAAACTTTCACTGAACGGCCAGTATACATATATGTATAAACATTAATACTACAAACAAAACTAATACTACTATAAAATTTCTTATAGCCTCTAGTTATTAAGTGGAAGCAACAATTTATCATAAAACGTAATATACAAGGAATATAATGGCACACCTGTAGAATTTGTCCTGTTGTAACATTTTATTGTTATAACGTAAACTCTTTACGTTAATGATGATAGAAATTGAAAGTGGTTGTTTTGGTAAAGGACAAGTTCACCTTCGATTAATAATGCATTCCAATGTTATCTTAATAAGAACAAATTTCAAATCAATACCAAAAAAATAAAACAATAAAATTGAATCTAGTTCTTGGTAATATTTTAACATTTAATTATCATTACATTTAAATTTTTATATCTTGCAAGAATTGGAAAAGTTTATATCACGATTCAATCAATGTGTTTTTATATTGCTTGCTTTTATTAAATGTTATTTGTTGTTTGCAACAATATTATGCATTTGTTTGTTGTTGTTGTTGTTGTAGTGTGTAGAAAGGAAATGCCATAAGCATTAAAACACCTCTTACATAGATATAACACGCTCTGTAGAGAATTTCATCATTCATTTATTTAATTTAATCTAGAAAGGGAGAGTTGTGGTTTTTTAAATAAGATCTAGAATTTCTCAAATACACCTGTTCCTCTTGTTTTATACAGAGGAGATATTATAGATCGTTTTTATGCGGTTTTTCGCCTTGTAAATAAGATGCCAGGAAATTTAAAAGAAAAATGTAAACGTGACTTTATCACGTGGCAATACTGTTGCCAATTATATAGCTATTAGAAATTTACACATATAGTTATATACGTGAAACTGTGAAAAATTATTAGAATAACACAATTTCTTGATCGGAATATAATAATTTGTATAGAAAAAAAAAAGTACCTATCCTTTTGTAAAGTAAAGCAAAATTGAGATTGCTTTAAAAGGTGCTGCATAAATCGAACAGCCACTGCAAATAATTGAGAATTTAAATGCTGTCATATGCAGTGAAACGAGCTTATAACGAATTCTATTGCACTCGTTATTTTGTATATTTAAGAGCTGAATAAACGTGCAGTGTTGTAAAAATGAAAGCTACGAACGAAACCTGCAAGTGCCAAGTGTCACGTTTTCACATAGCAAAAAATAATACAAAAACTACAAACGAAATTAAAATTATTGCAGTAAAGGTCTGCCTACCTATATGTAATAACTGAAGTAATAGCACGGACATATAATAATGGGAAAAAGATATAAAAGTACGATCAAAAAAGAAACGATTTGTTTTTCATTATGTTTACTTATAGGATAGGGCACAAAACTGAGGACATACAAAAGACACCGAGTCTATTATTGAGTGATTATTGACCGTTTAAAGTAGGAATTGCATAAATCGGAAGATGAGTATGCTTTTGTAAACAAAATCAAGAAATTCAAAATTACATTGTAGCTATATTATTGTTTTTGTGCTGAAAAATTCATGTAAACAAAACGAAACATTGAACTCTCTGCTCTGCTATTCTTGTGGCATTACAGCCCGTTGCAAATCTTTGCCTCGTTCAGCTTTCCTCTCCATCCGTCTCCAGCAGCGGTCTCTCTCTTCCAATTCTGGGTTTTCCCCTCCATCTTCGATTCAAGCACCCTGTTTGGATGTCTTTGCTTCTCTATTCTAGCTACGTGGCCTACCCACCGGAGTCTTTGTATCCTGATATGTTTATATTTTTCATATAGTTATCGTTATATCTAGCTCTACAAATTCCGTTTCGTTTTTTGAATCTTACGCTCTTATTAAGATTTTCTTTTGAAAAATAGTGATGTAATTTGCCATCTTTTGGATTTTATTGTTCGGATGTATATCTTGAGATCTGATTATATGAAAGAGGGCAAAGTATGCTTGGATAACTCTTCTGCGGATTTTCTTTTCTGCATTACTATCTTTTATAGTAACATTCTGATATTCTGAAGACTTCTACATGTATGTGGTTCTGTTAGTACCTACTTGAATTTTTAATATATCGTTAGTTCTATATTCGGCAATATCGTTTTTAAGTGAATTTCGTTTCTTAAGTGAATCTAAATACTCAAAAAAGTTCTTTAAAAGAGGAGTACTTATGAAGGACGCACTCGAATTCCGGTCTAACCTAATTTTTGATAATAATCTGCACACGAATTCCAGTCAAGAAAATTTCTCTTGATATAATCCATGACTCGAATTCCCGTCAAGAGGACTTAATCACTTCAGGTACCTGGAGTCTTTTTGTACCCATTCTATCTAGGTATCGGTCAGGATAATTACCATGCACCATTACTGTCGATTTATAAAAATGGATGTTCAGGAAAATAAGAATGCCTAAATTTGTTTTTTTCTTGCAAAAGCAACATAAGTTGAGTTATAATAAAATTGTTCCAAATTTCAAATGAAAAACGCCGTGAATTTGGATTTGCGTGGTATCCGGACGAGCCATTAGAAGAGAAGTTTTAGATAGTGCGAATTTTACTAATGCTAAAATTGCACAGAATAATTGTAATGAAATAAGTTGCTATGAATTTATTTTCAAGTCATGTATTTTTAATCTTGACGGAAGTTTGTGTGCAGGCAAAAATGATTACGCTGACCGGAATTCGAGTGCCCAACTAGAGGCCAATTTTTACCTTGACGGGAATTCGAGTCTAGTATTAACGAACCCAAGTTCTCGCCCAGGTAAAAAAGATTATGCTGACCGGAATTCGTGTGTGCCGCTTATGAAGATACAAAAAACTGTCTATTTTTATTTTCATATAGGCCGTTATACTCAAAATCAAACAATAAACTAAGTTTTGCCATAGGCGTTGATGATTTAAAGGAACTTTATACAATCAGGGTTTTCCATATATGTTTACCACTGCATACAAAAACAGTGGGTTTGGCTACAATGATTGAGTTATTGTTATGTTGCATATCATTTGAATCTGTTTCATTGTATTTCCAAAGAAAGTAAGCGACTTATACAAATATATAAAATTAAACGATTGATTTTAACAATTAGCATAAATGGAGCATAGAAAAAGAAAAGTCTAGAGTTCTATTATTAAACGAAATTTAATCCGATTTTCTATGTTTTAATTTGAACAACCCGAAAACTATACAAATATATGAGAATCTATAAAAATACAATAATAAAATATATAGAAGCATGCATGACTTTCAATTTACACTTTTCACGATACTCAAATTACGCAGTTTTCGTTCAATATGATGGGAAACACGGGATGAAATTTCATTTCACACGATATAGTTTCACTTTAGAGAGATTTGTGTTATTCTTGTCCTAGAGAATCAATCATGTATGCACAAAATTTGAGCACATTTATCCATTATGTATACCTATGTAGGTACAATACACATATGAGAAATGTAATCTCATTTGTAACAACAGCTAATTCTAACGACTTAGTCTCGATTTACACGATATCATTTTTCATAATTTTATCATGTTTGCATAATTTTTTTTTTTGCTGTTATTCTATAATTCTCGTTCGGCGAGATCAGGTGGTAAACAATTTATTTTTAAAATTGTAGTTTGTTATTTTGGAGCTGGTTTATTGGAATTTCACTTTCACAACCCCTTTGATAGTTTAAAGAACACTTACTCAACTTGTATTTCAAAACAATCTTCAAATTATTTTTATCTGATTGTGAGAGAAATGAAATAGTAGTTTAATTGACCTTTAGTGATTTTGCGAAGAATTTAATGGTTGCTTTTGTGAGTTGAATGTTGTATCATAAAAATTATTAAATATTTCGCCTGAAGGAATTTGGGTATCATGGACAAAACTAGATAATCGCATTTTATTTTATTATATACAAAATGTGATTTTTCTCCAATAAGTCCAGAAAATTTCCTTGTGAAAGTTGATAGAAAATTGCCAATACTAATGAAGATTTATGTTTATTTTACTCGAAAAAATTATTTTTAATGCGCTTCTAATGATTTAAATATATTTTATAGGAGTATTTTGTTTGAAAGGAAGGTTGAATTCTTAAACAAAACAAAGGTCGTTGCATAAAAATAATCTAAAAATAGCTATATTTGAAGATTCAAAAAAGAACAGAACAAAACAAAATTGTTAGTGGTTGTGATTATCTTTACAATGAATGTTTGTTTTATTTTGGCAATTTTCTAGATGACTCATGTAAAATTCCAAACAGGCCTTCAGGTTCATCGAAACAACGTCTCTATAAGGTGATGGACACTTAATTTCGAATTCAAGTTTTCAAAAACATCATAGACTATTATTATAGGTATGGCAAGAAGGAAAATAATTGCTTTGAAAACCTACAATAATTTCCACTTAAGCAGCCTACAAGATATTTCTGGTTTATCTACAAATGGAAAAGAAATCTAATAAGAAACTCAACGTTTGGTAGAGAAATTTGTTAATTAATCGCATTTATTTTCACATTAATTTATTCAGTGTTATATAAACATTGCATTAGAAATGTGGTGTTTTAAGCCTAGATTTTAAAATTCATACAATTGTAATAATTTTCTAATGTAACTACACGCTTATATACCTATGGATATGTTTGTGTATGTTCAATAATCACTTTCTCTATCTGTACGAATATCGAGACGAAATTCTTGAAATTTTCCAATTATTAGTTCAACGTTGAATTAAACAAGTGTCTATCAAGACTTAAACCAAACATTGCAAAAAAAAAGAGAGAGCTTGGATTTCGCAATTTTTGCTTGTTTTATCGATTGATTACGGTGATAATGATGATGATGATGATGATGATGATTAATTAACCCACAACAACAGAAAGGTGTTTTCAGTTTTGTTTAAAATTCAATTTCTTTAACGTTATTTCACATCATTAACATAATAAATTTACATAGAATTATGATTATTTATTGTGTTTTTGATTACTCTTGATCATTTTTTTTTTTGAGGGTTTGATTGAAATTTCCGGCGAATATAAAATTAACATCCTATAATCTACCTAATATTTGATTTTCGATTGGGAAATTTGTGCCAATTTACAAGGATATCAAAGGATATAATTATTAAACGTTCACCATGTCATAATCGTAATTAATATTAAACACGACCTCATTATTGATTGATTTCGTCCCCCCAAATATTAACTTTGGAAATCTAACTATTAGTTTTCTTTTTGATTGCTCTAAAAAAAAGTTTTAGAAACTTACCGACATTCTTCTTCCTAGTTATCGACTCATTAAAATTACCCAAAAAATTTTATAATTAATTTTCTTTTTTCTGTGGAAAAATACTTCTATTTTGGAAATTATAATCAAAAAACACACATATCACACTACTACTCGGTAGGTGTTTGAAGAAGTATTTACACTGTTAAGTTGTTGAGCGAAAGAAGTGATGGATTCTTAGCACGTTCAACAAATGAGCACTGAATTCGGAATTAATTCATTCACGAAGAAAATAATAATTTAAAGACACACATACACACACAATCAACTGGCTACCATCAACTTTTACGATTAACTATTTTGTTGAAGAGACCAAGACAAGACAACACCAGATGGGCTGGGTAAGGTGAAAGGTAAAAAAATTCAAAGCGGGGAGATATATTGGAAGGAATTCGTTCATTTCCTTTTTTTTTTGCTAAATATTTATATTCAATTTAATTAAGTACTACTATATGAATATGAATTTTACATGTCTTCATTTAGGAAACTGATTGCATAATTACGTCTAGCATCAAAAGTTTAAATGTCGAATTCTTTCCTTTTTCATTATAAATTATAATAATATAAAGGACATGAAATGAAATTGTTGTTGATAGTAGAAAATGCCAAGGTTGGAAATGAGTTGAGATGAATAACAGTGAAGATATTTTAATAAGCAACCAATGTGGAAATCATTAATATTAAACCTATGTTTTTGTAGGTGATTTTTGATTTAGTTGCTTCTTCTCATATAATTATCAGTTTTATATAAGGACTACCAGTCCTTGACCTATTACATTTCGTTTCTAGTTTGTAATTAGAAAGAATTTACATTTTAAATGCAATTCGAATGAATGCAACAAATAGATGAATTACGAATGTTTAAATTATTAATATTGATATTAATAATCTGTTGCAGACACACTAAATAGTTCAATTTTAAAAATCTCGCCAATCGAGCTGCATTTACCAATTTAATCAAAGTACCAACATTTATTTAGTGGAATACGAAAGTTCCCACAAACTCTAAATGGAGTAATTTTTGTTTTTGGTTGTTTATTACTATAATGGTACCAATTGAAATTAAAATTTAAAACCATTTTTTTTGCATCATTTTATTTATTTATCAATTGATACAAAGATAATTATAATTTTCGATTGTACATTAAGCTACATTTAGTTGCCATCTGTCACCTGTCAAAGTTATAATGGCAGCTGTCAATTTGATCGTAGGTTATTGTAGTTTACAACAAATTCCAAGTATTTTTTTTTTAATTTAAATAATTACAATGTTCATATAGATTTTATCAATGATAATTAATTGACTGCTCAATTTTATCAATGAATTTCTCTATAAAATTACATCAATAATGTTAATAATTATTAAGAAGAAATTATAACGAAAAGAAAGCAGAATCAGGCCAACGCTTCATAATAATAATAATTTAAAATATTGTTTTATTTTATTTTGCCTGACATAGAAGAGAGAGAGGTAACAGAAACATTTTTGATTTATTTGCATTTCCGTTTCCTAAATATTCTCTTATCAGTTGGATAATTTTTTTTTGTTTTTTGTAAATTATTTCCACCATAGACGACCGCATCTAATTCGTAATGTTATGTTGATTATTATTATTAAAGGATGTTGTTTTATGTTTGTTTTGGTTTTTTTCAAATTTAGATCAAAAATACCAAACATACGGTCTTTGTTATTTCTATTATTATTATTATTATGACTTTTTTTTCAACTTTCTTTTGTGTATTAAACAAATTTTATTTATAACTGCATGTATAGATTGATATGTGAATAGATGAAAAACGGGAACAGTTGGGAATTGTTCTTTGGAAAACGATAATTTATATTAAATTATTACAAAATTTACCATTGGTGGTGGTTTATTTTAACGTTTATTCAAATGGGGAAAGTAAGGTATGTTTTCTTTATAATGTTGATGATGATGATGATGAT
>JAZBGY010000387.1:52401-66321 GCA_037414755.1 Lydus trimaculatus | reverse complement strand
GATATATAAAAGTCGACAAGATAAACTCTCAAATTGGTATCGTAAGTTCCGAGTGTGTGTGGCTGTAGCAATACTAGTGAGAAACGAAAGATACAATTGGAGTCGTAAAATGTTTTTTATTACCACCAGTCGCTGGAAAACTTGGAATATTAGTTATAATTTTAACACTGGAATTTTCCTCATTTCTTTTTCGTATTTCTTTTTGATTTAAGGGCCTATTTTACTCAATGTGACTTTGTTTGGAATTCCACATGTTATGATTGAACAGTTGAAGAACTAAAGACAAAATATCTCAATTACTCTGTATTGAACTGAATTGTGCCACAATTTCCGTTTATAACGTAAACTTTTAATTCTAAGCTTTTCGTTGTTTAGATTTATAAAAAAAAAAAACTGTACAGATGTTGTCGTCTTGTTATTATTCGCTGTTTAACAGACCGGATATTAGATTTGGTCTCTTTGAAAATCTCCATATAGACTAAGTTTTGGTATTTCCGGTAACATACGATTGACTTGTTTTTAATATGTATGTGCTTTTATTATAATTAATATGATTAAAATATATGCCCAGCTTTCTACCACATTACCAGTCACCTATACCTTCACTTTCACGAGAATAATGTCTTCATCCCATTTGTGTACGAACATTAAGGTTGTTAGCATTTCAAATATATATCAAGCTCAATCGTAACAGGAACAATAGGGGTTGCCTAAAAGTTTCAGTTTTTTCTGGGCATAAAAAAAGTAATTTTCAGCTTGAAAATCCGAATAACGTTCAGAGGTAATATTCATTAATTTCCTAATTTCTAGCTTGATACTCAGTTTCCTAACTGTTTGTTTTTGAAATTTCCCCACATTGGATGTTGTACGCTTATCAGCAGTATAATATTTTTTGGTAGTTATTTGAAATTTCGATTCAGTTTTTCTTCATGGTTGATCTGCTTGACTAATAGTGTAAACAATGGTTCTCCGGCATACCAAGTCAATGTTTAAAATTGTGTATTGTGGCGGCGCGCAGGTCAGACCGTCGTCATAGTCATCGACGACGTCGTCGTCGCTTTCGTTACCACCGTCGGTGTTGGGTACGGCGAACTCTAGCAGACTGGTAGCCAACAGTTTAGAAAAGTCCGTCACGACGTTACAATCAAAATTAACGCAGCTGATGACAATGCCGCCGCCACCGGTACTATGTCGTGTTGCTGCACAATCATCGTCAATAGGGATGATGAGAATGACAAAAACAATGATGATGATGATGATTTTAATGACAATGGTGGAGGTGGTTGATGTGCACCAACGGCAGCACATGTGCCCCTCATCATATTATAATAAGAATGGCGCACCGTCAACCGACAATCGCCGTTTACAATAACAAGTTGTGATCTGTGCTCTTGTCTCTCGCACAAGTGTTCGTTGTTGAGTTTAAAGTGTTGGCGTTGCAGTTGTTGAACTTGTTAGAATAAATTCTGTTGTTGATGCTGAGATAGATTTTAAAAGATCTTGTATTTTTTTCTATTAATTATCTACCGTTGACTATAATAATTGTACCAATATTAACATAAATATATCAATATCCTTTATAATAATATTTATCACCTTGTTGCTTTATGTAAATATATAAGTGACTAATAATAATTGAATGTGAAAGTGCGTAAGAGATTTTGAATTTCGTTCCTTTTTTTTTAAATAAAAAGCAGCATTCTAAATGAGAATAGTCGAGCCACGTATTGATTAGCGAAAAGTACGTGCCACTATATAGAGTTTTAGTGTAAATATAGAAAAGTTTTATTGTAATGGACAAATATTGCTTCATTTGAACCTCATCACCATTAGTACAGTATAAAAATTTTCAATAACCCAAAAATCGAGTGATTTACACCGGGAGTGTTATACTTTCAAACCAACAACAACCACTGACACGAAGAACAAGAAACACACAATTTTCCAGTGTCTTCTTTCTGATCAAATCTATAGCTAAATCGAAATTCGCATGGAAAACAGCCAAAAACCAATATGGCATTATCGAATTATATCTATTTAAAATAATAAGTAGTGATTAGTGTAAAAAAAATGTCATTCAATATGGAAAATTTAGAGGAAGTTGCAGCTCGTGAAGAAGCTGAACGACAACAAAGTCTTCGTGATTTAGAACAACTATATGAATGGTTACAACAATTTGAAGATCCACCTGCAGCACCTCGACCACCACCCCCACATCAATTTCGTAACGGTGCGTGATTGTTGCTATCTATAGACTATTCATTAATCAAAAACGATTTTAAAATCGTTATATACGTAATTGAATGTGTTATTAATGATATTTAGATACGATTCGATTTGTTTTATAATAATGACAGAATATTATTTATATTTATCGTCTTTGATGACAATAACGTAAAGTTTCCTTCAAGAGGTCTATTGTTTAATCACGTGCGGTTTCAATCAACACTATTTATGATCAAGCAATATTTCGTATCTCTCTACATTATTCAAATGTTAATTTAATTAATTCCATTCTATTGCGGGGAATTTTCGGCATAGAAAAAACAACATTGATTATTGTTTTGGGAAATTACAGTAATTATCAAGTTTGATTAGTTGATTTTCATAAAGTATTCGAGATAAATCCTCGATTAAATTAGAATTTTCTGGATGAAATACATTAAAATGAAAATTAATCTGGGTACGTGTAAAAAAAAAAAACCAACGTATTAAAAGTATTTAATGGGCTTTGAAAAATACGAGTAAAACTCTAAAACCAGAAATTGTTGATTTTTATATTTTCAGTAATCTATTTTTTATTAAAGCAAAAACTGGTAATATGTAAATATTCGTTCGAATAGTAGACCATATTTTTCTATTATTATTTTTTTTTAATTTTCAAACATAATGGAAAAACTGAAAGGATCTCCATCATCATCATCATTATTATTATTATTAGTAATATGAAACGTGCAGCTATTCAGAACTACGAATCAATTGCGTTTAATATTCATATTTAATGTTCAATGCATGGTTAAAACTACATCCAATATTTTTATTATCTAGCTTTAGTTAATAAAAAAGAGAGTTGATTATTAGTGATTCGTTTATAAAAATTTACTTTATTTCTTTTTTATTGTGAAAATACGTAATTTTTTAATGAGTAACATAATTTTTACGGGCAATATTCAACACTTGTTGGAAAAAAACGTGTATCATCATCATCATCTCTGTTTTATGTGTTAAGTGTGGTTGATGTTTCATATTTGAACTGTTTGTGTGGTTATCCAAATTAAACATGTTCCAAAAATAACTAAAGCGAAATATCTTCTTGTCATGTCGTCACTGTATTCATTGGTCAACTTGGTAACATCAATTGTCACCAATATAGTCATTTTAATTTATTAAAATAGAAAGAATTGACATGTAATGTTAGTAATTGTTTATAATTTGAAAGATGAGTCAGTGTTCTCTTACTGTTGATTTTTTTTAATTTTTTTTAAAACTTGCTGACGATTGCAGCTTATCTGAAAAATATATAGAAAAGATCAATTCACACACAGAAAGCTTTTATTCGAATTCGAATTTCCATAATGTTCTATCAAAAATCTTGATGTTGATCTGGCAAAAGATTCAATTTCATACATTCTTTCTATACAGTTGGTAATTTGAAGAAAAACAGGAAAAACTCGAACACCTCTCATCAACGAAAATTAGGTCAAACCTTTCTATTTGTGGAAATTGAGAGGATCATTAAATTAAACTTTACCACTTTGGATGTATTTGTATCAATAACAATCAAAAAAAAAATAACAATAAAATGTTTCTTCTATTGTTCATTTCTTATTTAATTGAGAGAAAAGAGAAGATAGAAATATGAAAAATTCAAATCTTGTCGTGGTAGAGTAGAGGAAATTAAGAGTTTTCTCCCATCCCAACAGTAAGAAATAGATTTTTGCTGTCGACGAATTAAGGAATCTCGTTTTTTTTTTGTGTGTGTGATAACTGCTTAGCAACTCACTTCAATCTTCAAATTTATCCACAGAAATTGGACATTTTAATCATCAATCTCTTTTATATTGCATCGGTTAATGGGATTTTTCTTTATTATAAAGTTACGATTCTTGAATTACCATTTTAATAACAGCTCACTCAACCAACCGCATTTATATACAGTTAGAAAATTAGGATAATAATCGATATGGAATTGAATAACATGCGAGATTATCATTGAATGAATATGCTTCAACATATATCTAATTCAATTTATATTTAACAAGATACAAGTACAACTGGAGGATGGGAATGTTATCCAGAATGAATGGGTATAAGGATAGCAGGAATCGGGCTCTAGGGAGTAAGCATAAGAGAACCAAGAAACATTACATCACTTGAAAAGAGAGAAAGTTAACTGCGGGATGAAAAGAGACTTATACATGTTAGATGTACTGAAAGCTCAAAGAACGCTATTGTATTGTTCAAAGACATTCAAAATGTACAAGTACACTATTTAATTACTAACTAGTTGATAAGGCAAAATTCAAATTCTAATTTATAATTTCTATTCTTTCTCCTGTAAGTGGAATGAATAAAACGGAAACTATTCTGTATTCTAACCAAGGAACAAATTAAAATTGAACATCGATCGACTAGAATTGTAGTAAAATTGGAATGAATATAACAGCACTACTACCATTAACTTAACATTTCCGTGTGATCTATCGTCTCTCGTTAGACGACCAACCACAAAAAAGCCACAATGTGATTTCGCATCTATTTTGACATTATAATTCCAACTGATCATATTATGAGTTTGCCCAAAAATTTTTGACTTATGCTCATTGTTGAAAGTGGTGTTTTTTTTTTGTATGTGACAATCTGGACGACACTACTACCCTCTTTTCTTCTTCTATATTCTTTATCTAAAGAAAATGTTGGATAAAGTAGAGAGAAAGCTAATAATCTTGTTATTTATCGATGTAATCTTGTATCATTTATATGAACTACAATTTAACTGTGTATAAACGAATTATAAGAGGACAGATGTCTCTTCCTGTATTGTAGTTTCTTAACAATTACCAGGAACAGCAATTGATGGTAGTAATTTAAACGTAGCGCTTATCAAATTATATGAATCACAGCAATAATACATAACAGTTTTTAAATAGAAAGTCTTGACATTATTACTAATATTCTTCTCAATATCATTCTTAGACTGGTTCTACACGTTGGGTACTAGTAGAATAGAGTTTGGCACCAATACTTGTTCCAACATTTAGAATTATGCATAGCTTATCAGTTTAGTGATGATGAAACTTCAAAGCGATTGGCGTCAACGATCTGTAGTCGTCCACTCAATTTCACCCGGTATGCAATCATCACCCGAATCTATGTCAGATATGTTTAAGTTAGCTCTGTTGGCCACTAATTGATTGTAAGCCTGATTCTAATGTTTGGACGTTCTAACAGAACGTTAGCCCTAATGTGTGGTGCCGACTTTAGATAATATAGATGATGACAAGTTGTCTACATTAACTCAGAAAATTTCTAAACAGATTCACAAAATAGGGGATTGGTTTGAGATTCGAGATTGGACTGTCTAATAATGAATTTCTGTAACAGCAAACGAGCTTTTTTTTTTGATATTTCAGTTAATTTCCGGTTTGATTGTGTCCCTTTTCAGACTGTTAATTTATTTCAACTTGCCAACTTCTATATAGATTTTAATTTTAAATAAATCATCTGTCCTTTAGAAAAACACAATAATAATTTATTTAAAAGAACAACAAAAAGTTATTAAAACATTTGTTATAAATTCTCACGATGTTTACTATTCAAGATCAAGTTACATTCCATCCTGTATTTCTTGTATATATAGAATAAGTTTCCAGTGTATAATATGTTATGACACAACGCCACATTAATTTATTCTCTCTCATCTACAATAACAGTTGATGGTTTTTAATTTAAGCCAACAATAATATATATAAGAAGATAATATATTGTTGTAGTGTAGAATTTCTACAAATACAAAATGATAGCATGTTTTATATCAACAATAAATCGATAATATCACCGAAATCGGTTCAGTGATAACAAAATCAAATCAAACTATAATAAATCTTGATGCATTGTCTTTCTAGTTGTTTAGATCTTTTTATTAAAACGAGAAAACAAGAAATCAAATTAGGTCAATTCTAAAAAAATGATCAATCACTACATGTATATTACGGATAGAAATGATGATGGATTTGAGTGGAATTCTGTTTTTTTGGTGTGTTATTTTTCGTTCTTTCTTACATTTAACTTAATATTGTAGCCACCACAAAGTTTCCACTCGATGACATCCATTAAGAGACAAGTTTACTTCACTAGAATACTAAACTAACTTTTATATACTCTTACCAAAATATGTAAATTGCAATTTAATATGCTCATGATGGTGTCGTTTCATGTATTTTAAAGATTAGGATTTGTTAGAATTTAAAGTCTTTCTCATTGAATTATTAATTGTGAATTTAATTTAAACATTAGTTTTAGTAAATGTGAAATTCTCTCTCTATCTCTCTACTGGATAAAAGAAAAATAATGATTTTTGTCTGAACATCTTGTAGAAGATAAAACAACAAAACTGTCTGTGTATGTAATCGGGTAATCAATCTGTAAGATTCCAACATAATCAATTAGAAACTGAAAAGTTTTTATTGTTTCCTAATTGGTGAACATTATCGGAAAGTTTTATTATAGAAGAAACTTCCAATATTCTCATTTATAAAAGATTTAATTTTATTAGTAAGACTATAATTAGAAAAGTTGTTTACTCAATATTTTGGAATCAACACAAAAACAAAAAACAAAAATCTTCATCCACGTGGATAATTGAAACGTTCTTATATTTTACACCAAATACAGATCCTGCAACGATTTATTATGGTTTTTTTTGTATTAAAAATAAGAAAAGTAACAACTTTTGCAAGTTTTCCCAAAGAAAACTAGGACATAAAAATATGACTTCCACATTAAGCCACAACTTATAGACGTTAGTTGGGATAGAAATGGGTGTTTGTTCAAAATAATCCATCTATCAACAGTATAAATTTAATATTAGAATATTACGGTAGAACATTAAAATTATTACATCTTTTCAACGGAGCAGGAGACAATGCATTTACCTTCGTCAAGAAGACAATGACAGGTGACTTAAAATAGATCTAGAGGGTTTTCCATTGTCCATAGATACAAGGACATTTATTAGATGATACTAGAAATTATGCAAATAAAAATATGAAATTGACGACAGTTTTCTTAAGTCTCCAAAAAAGCAATTTTTCCATCATTAGAAAATCAATGATGAGATAAAGCTTATCACAATTGTTACAGAACAATTATGTGCATTAATGCAAAGTGTCAAAACCAAGTTTAGTTAAGTAAAACAGAAATTTAACTTAACTTGAACAATACAGATTTGTTATTGTGTTTGGATAAGTGTCAGTTTAGTTAATTTTCTCAACTTGTAAATAGAGTAGAAAGTTATACTCTGTCTATTACGACTTGAACCACTTGATATCAAAGCAAACAAGATAGCAGGAATTCTCAATTGATACCTAATCATCTACCGTGATTTCCTGTAAATTAACGATTGTTACGTTTATTGTTTCAAAGTCAAGTTGACTAAATCAAAATAAACAAAGTGTAGATTTACAATTTTCAAGTGGAAATCTTTCCATATTCTATTGATTCGTATTTTCCATAGCTAGAAACTGAACCCCGATATATGTATAATAGTCTTCCTTTCTACACATTCTATTTCCGTTAGCCGCAGAATGGGGTTGAATCGTTTTTGCTCAAAATGAACTCATCTCTTTTATAAATTTTTATTTTTTTTGTATTTATTTCTCATTTTGGGTCACGACAGAGGTTAAACGATACATCCTATAACTGAATCATCAATAGAGCTAACAGAACCGGCATTTTTACTAATGTTACTACCGAAACACAACAACAACAACAACAAAAATTAACACTAAATTGTCGTCCTATATTCACTTTGAAAAATATTCAACCATAAATCATCTGTCTATCTAATCAGATTTTTCTACAAACAGGGCAAAAGATGTTTGAATTTATGATTCACGTAATGTATTATATTTGTATATAAATGTAGTAGATATGTTTAAATCTAACCCTCTACGAGATACTCTAGGGGATGGGGGAAAACAGTGTGTTCAATGGTTATTAGTGTTTAGAGTACAAGTTGTTCATTCTTTTCCACTTCCTGTCTGTGTGTTTAGAAGAAAAAAAAAAACTGCTGGTTTGGTAGTTTTTTTCAACAATATCACAACACACACAAAATCGACAGTGATGGATGCTGTTGAGAGTAACACATTAAAAACTGTATATCTTTCGACAGAACGTGAACTCGTTTTGAAAAGAAAACTAGAAATTGTTTGAATTGATGCAAGTTATTGGAAACATTTTTTTTAACTTTATGACAATCTGAGACTTTATTGTAAATTCTGCTGAATATTTCACAGTTAGAAACAATAATAAATTGTGTTGTTGTTGTTGTTTCGTTTGTTTTAATAGATGTAAAAGATAGACATCTTGTTCATTGGTGTATTTGTTGTTGATCAAAATTTCTAGATTGAAACAACCTGTCACATCTTTCAAGTGATTTATTATTGTCCTCTCTACAATATACGACTCGTTGCCAGATAATTTTGAATTGTAATTAATTCAGTTATCTCGGACATTTACTTCTTGTTTTATAGTAAAGATCCATCTACAATTCAAATGAATTTTCAACATTTTTCCCCGACTAGTAGTAGTTGAGCTCTTCAAGAGAATATATAAGCAAATAATGAATAATTTTGTTTATTAGTGCGGAAGTTTCACTAGATAAACTACAACAAAACATAATAAAATAACAAGATGCTCGTAGATGGGTAGTCACAAAGCTTTTCAAAATGTTGAAAACTTTGTTATACTTTCATTTGAGTTGTTGTTGTTTTTTGCTTCTCTGCAAAACGAGAGAAAATAAAGTATAACAACGCGAACGAAGATGGTAACCACCTGGCGTGACAAAATTACGAAACTATAAACAACGAGCACAAGGCCTATTATATAGAAGACAAGTAATGTTACTTATGAGGGTTGTGTTTCTTCTTTTAAGAGAAATTATTCGTGTTTTTCCGGAAAATATGGGGACAGTTTTCTTAATTAACTACGTTGGAAAGAAGAAGAAAAAAAAAACACCGGAATAAGACAAAAGGAACAAAACAATATTTCTAAGAAAATTATGATCGTTATTGTCGTATATAAATAACCATAGAATTCTTTTGCAAGATTTAAGAATTCGAGTTGGAAATTGCTTTATAAAGGGAAAAAATGGGTCAAATTGTACATAAAAAATCTGTCACATACAGAAAGAGGTAGCAAGAAAATGAAACAATTAAATATTTACTTTATTAGTATTTTTCATGAATCGGAGTGCTTCATTGTGTGCTGTAATGAAGCTGCAAATGTGTTAAATATGGATGATTTTAGGCCGCTAAACGTCTTCATTTTCCTTTCATATTCGGCTATTTATTTCAGAAATGACACTATTGGGGAAACGTTTTCTTCTATTGAAATGGTGGTTTGGTGTGCACACAAAATTTTGTAATTTTTGCCGTTTTCATGAATATTTATAAACATTTACATGAAATCCTGTTTTATCTTAAATAAAGGCCATGTTAAACGTCCGACTAGATCGTAATCAAATCAAAATCAAATTCAACGAAGCTTTCTATTAAAATAAATATAATTTTTGATTTCCAGAAAAACAAACAATCGGTATTTGTATGGAAAATAATAAAAATAGTCCTCTTGATACTGAATACAAATACTACTACGGCCATTGTTGTCGTAAATTTTATGTATTTGCACAGAAAGACAGTCAAACAGCAGCAGTAGCGGTTATTGTATCAAGGATAACCATATTGAAAACATTGGGCAGGAAAATAGAATATTTCGGTATACAATGTATATTCCAACTGATATATAGACAGATTAAAACTAGCCATTGGTGTTATAGACCCCCTTAACTTATCAAATTCATCTTGATCTTTTGTAAAATAGGGATGATAAACATGCCAGAAGTGATCTCGTTTGTACATATAACGGTGTGACCCAAATCCTGCTCTACAATAATTCTCATAAATTTAATCCCTTTAATGTTTGTTACGGTTGCAAGTCTTCTTATATCATTCATGGAAACGACCCCTTTATATCACACAGTCACACTTTCTATAGTAGTTGATTAACCAAAATAACTCATGAAAAATTGTTTGTTCCATCTTACTGATAAACAAAAAGCGTTTTGGAAAAGGACAAATTATGTAGTGAATAAGATTAAATTTCCTGATCTTTTTTGCTGAAAAAATCTTAGAAATTTGAAAAGGTAGAGTTTTAAATGAGAATCATTTATTCCAGTGTAGGATGTCGTTTTATATTAGTCACGTTGTTGGGAAAAAAAAATGTTTAGAAGGTCTGTGACCGTACATGTTGTTGTTCACTCTCATTAATTTAAAATTTGATATAAAACCGGCTTTACAAACAAAATCTAACACTCACTATATGTGATACCTTACTATAAATAACCGGAAATGATCTGTAAAAATGGTCCAGAAATAAAGAATGAAGATATCATATTTTACTGCAAGCAGCAGTCTCCACCGACTACAGTTTTTCAATCCACTCCTAATATATCAAACAATTACACACAATCAAAGCAGAAAAACTCCCTCTTCTGGTAAGGGTGTTAAGGGTTCTTTTTGTATTGTGATTATGTAAAGTAGTCCCAGATTTTCGTTGGGAAATATGGTTAATTGCATGGAAAACTCAACCGACTTGTTCAACATTAATTCAATAATTTCTCTACAAAAACCTATCTCTGTGGATTAAACCGTTATATGTCTAGAAATTTGCATTATTTCTGATGGTGCTAAAGCTTATACGTGAACATTAGGTTTCTAATTGATGAATCGATGATTGGGAAATTATGTATTAAATTAAATGTTATTGATGTACTGTTAATATAGTGATTAATTGTTACTAAATGATCATAATGTTGAAATGGGCCAAATTTTCATCAGTGGTGGTGGTGGTGGTGGCTCATTTATGTCATAAATCAAACTGTTGATTATCAACAGCATTTCTAATTAAATTTGTTGAAGCAAACGATCATCTGATGATCTGACTGTGATAATATTTGTAACCGTTTCATTATCATCAATCACAATTACCTTTACTTACACACTAACACACAATAGTATAAGTCTTATAAACTTTACTTTACGAAATAACCTTAGGTTGTTTGTACGTTTTATTGGTAGATTGAAGAGAATTTAGTTGACAAAAAAAAAACCCAACGTGATTCTAACATTTTTATTTGGTAGAATAACGCCACGTATTCGAAATAACTGCTATGTGACTTTGTGTCTGTCTTTTTAGTTTGTACAAAGTTGAAACAAAATAAAATACGACGCCAAAACAAGTTGAAAACGACGCGACAAACAATTATCTTACCCCCTCATTGCCTACAGCTTTAATCCTTTGTTTGTATAGGATCGCATCGTTTTTAACGAGTAAAACAATGCAAAAAAACAAAACAAAACTAAGCAACAATCTTTGTTTTGTTTTTATTTTTCTCAATAATTCAGAAGATGAAAATTGATTAAAAATTGTTTTTTTTTTTGTTGTATTGTGTTTCAGGTGACATCACACAGAAAGGATATGAAAAGAAACGGACAAGACTTTTATCCCCTTATGTGCCTAAACAAAATACAAGTAGGTCATCATCCCTGGTGAGATGTTTTGTAATAAGTTAAAATATCTCTGTTTAAAAATTTACAACAGACCACCAGAGAATTTCTATTTGTTCTTTCTGTATATTTAGTTTGTCTCTCCCTTCATTCTCTATATCTATATATTTGGCATAAAATTAAGTAATATTTACAATAAGAGATCCAATTTTCTGAAACTTTCTCCAATGTTTTTTAATTATTAAAATAAACTTTCTTGTGTGATGAAATTATTGTAAATTTCATCACCTTTTTGATGTAAAATTTCTTCAATCAACCTTCGTTTACTAACTGTGATTAATGTCGTTTAAGTTGATTTTGTCTAAAATGTTGTTGTTGTTGTTGTTACAGAATAACTAAAATTGTAACAGGTGGTCATAATTATTTTCATTTAGAATAGACGCTAGACGGTTGTTGTTGTTGTATTTTGCATTAATTAAGTTGATTGTAGAAAAATTCAGCTCGCAAATGAATTTAATACAATCAAAGAATTACGTACCAGCTGTCAGTAGTCGATTCTTTGAAGAAAATAAATATTACTACTACAGTCGCTTTTGAGTGAATTGATATTATTTTGAAAGTTTTGAGATTACAAAGAAAATCAGATGAATTTTCCGGATTTGCCGAACAAAAAACACGTAAAATTGAAAATACCTAAAACGTGAAAAAAATAATCATCTTAAGAAGAATAATTTTTATGTAGTTGAATTGAAGTCATCTTTTTTTTATCTCAAAATTTTCATATTTTCTCTCGATTTTCCTTCTATATTCGTTACATATGATTTAGAGAAAAAATTACGTTTCTTGTAACGCATGTCTTGACAATATAAAATCGAAATATAAAAGAAACTCGGATATGCGACAACTCATCTGCTAAATACTAACAGATCCATATATTCATACATTTTTCATCTGCATTGTGCCATCTCGCTAAACGCTTTATTAACATTTGAATTGGTTTGGGTATGAGTGTATGTATGTATTATGCGTGTATGTTTATTGTATTGTGATGTTTAGCTAACAGTGGCGGCGGTGGTGTTGGAAACGATGGTGGTAGTGGCAGTGGTGGCGGTGGTGCAGTTAGTGTTAGTGGTGGTGGTAAACAGCAGCATACAAGACGGCGTACACAACGACGCGTCACTCACAACGAGAAAAGATATCATTCAGGTTCGCCAACATACACACACACCAATCATCATCGATGTGTAAAGCATGCTTTTTAATGGACATACATTTGTCTTTGTGTATTAGATAGATTGGTGTAGCCTGATGAAGTCGTTGCGACGACAGGAAATGAAAATTTCACATATTTTTCTTTCGTCTTGTTGAACGAAATCGGGAACTTTCATTTTGAATGGAATTCATTTTCTTTTTATCAAAACCAATAAATAATAAAAATAACTTAATTGAATTAGTTCCATTCAACTCACGTTCTTGTTAGTTTGTTCCAGTTTCGTTCATCGAGATTCTGTGTTTTTTTTCCCCTTTATTTCGTCTCAAGTTTCATTTATATGATTATTTAGATTTTATGTCGGTTATCAGTTTATTTTTATTTTTTTGTCCTTTCTGTATTTTTTTTTATTTCGCATGGTTGAGTGTTGTTGTTGTTGTGTTTGCATGTAGATGTGGGTGATGGGCAAGCCAAGGATGCCAGGGGGGTTAGTCCGGCAACGAGGGCTGTACGACGAGGTAACCGGCGTCTGACCCGAAATGAAAGCCGGTATCATTCAGGTAAGTTAGCTTCTTGCTATTCACAGTACGCTTTGAGATAAAACAAAACAAAAAAAAAACCAACACGAATGAAATGTTCATGATTCATCAGTTTTGGTGGATGCGCCGGGTTAAAAAAAAAAACTGATCCGAGATTTTTTTTTCCTGTTCCAATTGTCCAATTCAAAAGATTTTACGCTTGGATTATAATAAAATATAAAGGAAAAAGTTGATTGAATCGGTTTCTGTTTGTGTTGAAAGATCGTTGCTTTATAAGTATAGATGGTCGTTGTTAAAATTTGAAGTCTTTACATAAAGTTTAAATGTAAAGAAGAGGAAAAGTTTTTGCATATTTGCTGTGTCATCCATCACACGGTCATTTTTC
>JAZBGY010000387.1:11220-52273 GCA_037414755.1 Lydus trimaculatus | reverse complement strand
CAATTGTTAAATTATCTATCCGTAAAATTTGTTTCGTTCTGATTGCTGCTGTGTGTTGTCATGTTTGTTGTTATTGAAATAATGCAATTGTTATTGTGTTTTTAGTGTTTAAAAATTTCATATAATCGTTTTAGTATAAATATCTTTTAATATTGTAGAAGTGCGTCAAGAGGCTGTCCAACAGGCACTTGCTCAAGCAATGCAAAATCGTCACAAACCTTCAATGCCAATGCCGTCCAAACGTACATCAGTTATGGCCCGTAGCCCAGATCGAGATCAACGTGATTCTGGTAGGTAGAAAAGTTTGATATTTTTAGAAATAAAAATAATTGTCCCACACACAATAGAGTTCGACAATTCAATCAGACAGTAGTATTCTTCATGTAAATATGAAAAGTTGAAATCTTGATCATGTTTATCTGATTGTAAGTGTCAACATCAGACTATGTAGGTGTTGTTGTTGAAAACAATTTCTATATTATTGGCTATTACTGATTTTACTTTAACATATTTATATTAAAGAGGTTGTAAAATATGAGTCATTTTTCAAAAACTTGTTTTATCTCTACATTCATTCTCCCACACTGTAGTCATACAATTTATTTATTTTTAAATCAGAATCCTCATCTGATGAAGATAGTATTGTTAATGAAGAACCTATAGAAAGCACCCCTGAACGAGAGAAAATCAAAGATCGTAGTACACCTCAAATGTTCCCACCACCCCCATTATCAGACACTAGTAGTACAGGTTCACCACCACCATTACATCATCGTCCACGTTTACCACCACCAAATAATTGGGACCATAGAAATCGACAAGAAATCACTGATATTAGTGATGTTATGCAAAATTTCCGACCTTGTAAGTTGTAATTTATTATTTAATAAAAAGCAAATTTTTTTTTTTTTTTGAGAATTAGTATAATTGTTTGTTAATTTGCGTTTTTGAAAAGATTCTCAACCGCCTGATGTGACTCATAATACGGCTCAAGGTGGTCGACGCACAGCTGCTGATCGTGTTAATCGATATGCTTCTTCAGCTTCAGATGATACAATGGGTACAGGAACAGGACGATGGAAAGTGTCTGCGAAAATTCAACAATTGCTCAATACACTCAAACGGCCTAAACGACGACCTCTTCCTGAATTTTATGAAGATGATGACATCGAGTTAGAAATTGCTGCCAATCCTAAAGATCCAAATGCGCCGAAGCCTGAAGGTATTTACCAAATTATTTTTTAAAAAACAATTATAATAAATTTGATCGAAAAATAATTGTTGAAAGGCGGTTCGATGAGCCCAGCTGTAGGCGAACAACTTGTAGTGCCATCTGGTTTACCACGTAGTTTGGAGGCGGCTATAACTCGATATGGTAATGCAACATTTAAAGCAGCCGTTGCTACGGTTCTCGACCCTAATGGTAAATTGACAACAACATTAACTTATGGTAAATTATTGAGTCGTTCACAAAAGATCGCTTATGCTCTCTTAACGAAATCGTTTAGTAAAAATGGTGATACTAGTTTGAAATCGGGTGATAGAGTTGCTCTAGTCTATCCCAATAATGATCCAATTAACTTTTTGTGTGCATTCTATGGTTGTTTACAAGCTGGCATTGTTCCTGTACCAATTGAAGTGCCAATAACAAGACGTGATGCTGGCTCATTGCAAATTGGTTTCTTATTAGGCAGTTGTAGTGTTCAAGTTGCTTTAACATCTGAAGCATGCTTAAAAGGATTACCGAAAACAACATCCGGTGAAGTTGTACAGTTTAAGGGTTGGCCGAAATTAACATGGTATGTCACGGAACATTTAGCACGAACACCAAAAGATTGGACACCAACACCGAGACTTACCGATGAAACACCAGCATATATTGAATACAGTACAGACCGTGATGGTTCTGTTATGGGCGTTACTATAACAAGAGCAGCAATGGTGCAACATTGTCGAATGTTGACAATGGCATGTAATTATACAGAAGGTGAAAATATGGTTTGCGTTTTAGATTTTAAACGTGAAGTTGGATTATGGCATTCAGTATTATCTAGTGTTTTAAATGGCATGCATGTTATTTATATCCCTTATGCATTAATGAAAGTAAATCCAGCTAGTTGGATGCAAATGATAACGAAATATCGTGCATCAGTTGCTGTTGTTAAATCACGAGATCTTCATTGGGGCCTTCTAGCCACTAAGGATCACAAAGACATTAATATGACTTCATTAAGAATGTTATTAGTAGCAGATGGTGCCAATCCATGGTCATTAAGTTCATGTGATCAATTTCTTTCTGTATTCCAACAAAAAGGTCTTCGACCTGACGCTATTTGTCCATGTGCTAGTTCTAGTGAAGTTTTAACAGTTTCCGTACGTCGACCAGGACGTGCTGGTGTCAATTCTACAGGTCGTGGTGTTTTATCAATGCAAGGTTTAAGTTACGGTGTTGTTCGTGTTGATCAAGAGAATAGTTTAACATCTTTAACATTACAAGATTGTGGTCAAGTAATGCCTGGTTGTGTAATTGTTGTTGTTAAAATGGATGGACCAGCATATTTATGTAAAACTGATGAAGTTGGTGAAATTTGTGTTAATTCTGGTGCTACTGGTACACAATATTGGGGCTTACAAGGTCTTAGTAATAGTACATTTAAAGTACAACCGTTAAGTTCAGATGGAAAACCAATATCCGATGCTGAATATACACGTTCTGGACTATTAGGATTTTTAGGTCCTGGTGGTTTAGTTTTTGTATGTGGTTCACGTGATGGATTAATGACTGTAACTGGACGAAAACACAATGCAGATGATATTATTGCAACAGTTTTAGCTGTTGAACCAATGAAATTTATTTATCGTGGTCGTATTGCCGTTTTTAGTATTCGTGTTTTACGAGATGAACGGATTTGTGTGATTGCTGAACAACGGCCTGATTGCAGTGAAGAAGAGGTAATTTAATTCTATTTTAATGGGTGGCAGTATAAAATATATAAAATTTATGGATATATATAGTCTTTTCAGTGGATGTCGCGTGTTTTACAAGCTGTAGACTCAATTCATCAAGTGGGAATTTATTGTTTGGCATTAGTTCCACCTAATTATCTACCAAAAACACCACTTGGTGGCATACATCTATCGGAAACTAAGAAGAGATTTATGGAGGGAGCTTTACATCCAGCTAATGTATTAATGTGTCCTCATACTTGTGTTACCAACTTACCGAAACCAAGAGAGGTTCACTCAGGTATACCTGTCCATATCTCTTTATACATAAAGGGGTCAGCATGCGTTCAGTATATTTCTTCCACTTTTATTTTATGTTGTAAATGTAGTTTATTTGGGTTTTATTTGAAATTTTAACTAAAATATTCTACTCCAACTCGTGCACAATTACTAATACTTTGGATTTAACAAACTTTCTATGTAATTTTTTATTATTATTATTTTTTTTGTAATTCATTTGGAGTGATTAAAATCGAGATTCACTTCTCACATTGTATAAATTCACGATTTGGTTTTTCTAATATTCTAATATGGAATTTATAGTTGAGTGTTTTTAGTTTGGGCCTATCTTAAACTAATAAAACAAAAGCTTTTGCTTGAGAGATGCTACAGCATGTTGTTTTCCTCTGCATTTCAGCAACCGACTGTGTTTCAGACGTGGGCCCGGCGTCTGTAATTGTTGGAAATCTCGTTCAAGGTAATAGACTAGCCAGTGCACAGGGCAGGGATATGGGTGGATTAGATGAAGATGGTGATGCTTCTAAAAAGGTAAACTGGTTTTAAGCAATTTCTATCACTTTTAAAAAAATAATTTTTTTTGATGATTTCAGCAACAGCAATTTATCGCTGAAATATTACGTTGGAGAGCTCAATGTACTTCAGATCATGTATTATTCACATTATTAAATAGTAAAGGTGCTGTAGCAAAAGCTTTATCTTGTTCTGAATTACATAAAAAAGCTGAACGTATTGGTAATTTATTAAATGAAAAAGGACGTATAAATACTGGTGATCATGTTGCATTAATATTTCCACCTGGTTTAGATTTAATTTGTGCATTTTATGGTTGTTTATATGTTGGTGCTGTACCAGTTACAATACGACCACCACATCCACAAAATTTACAAACAACATTACCAACAGTACGAATGATTGTTGATGTATCAAAATCTGTATTGGTATTATCAACACAAGCTGTGATTAAATTATTACGTTCAAAAGAAGCTAGTAATGTTGTTGATATAAAATCATGGCCATTAATTTTGGATACTGATGATATGCCAAAAAAGAAATTACCAGTTTTATATCGAGCACCAACAGCTGAAATGTTGGCATATTTAGATTTTAGTGTTTCAACAACTGGAATGTTGGCTGGAATTAAAATGTCACATGCTGCTGTTACTAATTTATGTAAAAGTATGAAATTAGCATGTGAACTATATCCTAGTAGACATATTGCTTTATGTTTGGATCCGTATTGTGGCTTAGGTTTCGCCTTATGGTAATTTTCTCTTTATAGTTTTGTAATCAAATTAAAATGTTTAAATGTGAATTATTTCACTTTGGTTTAGGTGTTTGAGTAGTATTTATTCAGGACATCATTCAATTTTGATACCACCATCTGAAGTAGAAGTAAATCCAGCTTTATGGTTAACAGCTGTTAGTCAACATAAAGTACGCGACACATTCTGTTCTTATGGTGTAATGGAATTATGTACAAAAGGTCTTGGTTCATCTGTGAATCAATTAAAATCACGCGGTATCAATTTAGGTTGTGTCCGAACTTGTGTTGTTGTAGCTGAAGAACGTCCACGTATCAATTTAACAACAAGTTTTTCAAAATTATTTAGTGCATTAGGTTTAAGTCCACGTGCTGTTTCAACATCATTCGGTTGTCGTGTTAATGTTGCTATTTGTTTACAAGGTGCTTCAAGTCCGGAACCATCAACAGTTTATGTTGATTTAAGAGCATTACGTAATGATCGTGTTAGTTTAGTTGAACGTGGCAGTCCACATAGTTTATGTTTAATGGAAAGTGGTAAATTATTACCAGGCGTTAAAGTTATTATTGCTAATCCAGAAACGAAAGGTCAATGTGGTGATTCACATTTAGGTGAAATATGGGTACAAAGTGGTCATTCAGCTAGTGGTTATTTTACAATTTATGGTGATGAAAGTGAATATAGTGATCATTTTAATGCTAGATTAGTAACGGGTAATACTGGTGAAATTTATGCTAGGACTGGTTATTTGGGATTTTTAAGACGTACAGAATGTACACAAACATGTACAACAGATGAAACAATATTGAGTAATAGTAGTAGAGGGGAGAGTGATACTGAATCATTAGGTTCATCACAACATTTATTAACAACAACCACAACAACAACAACAACAATAACATCAGATTCACCAGAATTACATGATGCTGTATTCGTTGTTGGTGCTTTAGATGAAACAGTTATGTTAAGAGGGATGCGATATCATCCGATCGATATTGAAAATAGCGTTTTAAGGTGCCATAAGAAAATTGCAGAATGGTAAGTCGTTTTTTCCCCTTATATTGATAATAATAATAATAATAATAACGATAAATCAATTTGTAGTGCCGTATTTACGTGGACCAATCTATTGGTGGTTGTTGTTGAATTAGATGGGAATGAGAGTGAAGCTCTTGATTTGGTGCCATTAGTAACAAATACAGTTTTAGAGGAACATCATTTGATTGTTGGTGTTGTTGTTGTTGTTGATCCAGGTGTGGTGCCAATTAATTCACGTGGTGAAAAACAACGGATGCATCTACGTGATGGCTTTTTAGCCGATCAATTAGATCCAATTTATGTTGCTTACAATATGTAATAAATTTCATAAAACAAAAGAAACACAAAAAGAAACACGTACACAATGATTATTTAGTTATAGTTAGAGAATAATTAATGGATTTTCTTCTAACGCATATATTTCTCTCTCTCTCTCCCTCTCTCTACCTATATACTATATCTACCTTCTGTTATAATTGTTTAATTAAAGACATTTTTCATTTATGAAAAGCATATCTGCCATGAATTTCGTGATTATAATAAACGATAAGTTTAGTAATGTTGTTTAAGATTTATGTTTGTAGTATTTATTGAAATATAATGAAAATTTTGAAGATTTACATGAATCGGCTCAAAAATTTTTTTTGGAAAACAATAATTTTCAGCATCTCTTAGCATTAGTTGGCAATGTGTAGATGTACATATTGTTGCCTAAACGGCGCTAATGTATAGGTTTATTGTATTGTAGACTGTACAGGTCATTCTTTACTTGTGCAATGTTTTTTGTTTCGTGGAAAATTCATCACTTTTAAACATTTATATAACAAAAATTGTGATCGTCTTTTTTATTTTTATTATTATATTTTTGTGTTTACTTCCTTTATATTGTGATTATTTTATAGTTTTAGGACAATATATATTGCTAAATTTACAATAATCGGCAATATTGTATATAATTGTTTTTCTTCAGCTATTATCAGTTAACAATTAAAAGATAAGATTATAGTACTCTAGTCCCATTGTTTTTATATCCGGCGGCTGATTTTCTGTCTTTTCGTTCTTTCTTATCTTTGGTTATGCGTTTCTTTTTTATTATTATTATTATTGTTTAAACGATAATAAAATGGGCAATTGTTTATAACGCTCAATTAGTATTTATGCTTTTTTTTTGTTGAAAAAAACAATTAGTTTTGCACAAATTTTCAACAGATTGTGACAATAGTTTAATTTTTAATGTAAATATTTAATGTAGTCTCATTATAAACTTTAGTGATCGTATTTCAATACTGTTTTGTTAAATGAAAAATATATCGATTACGTAAAAATTGTGGACACAGCTGCAAAATCAATAAATAAATGTACCTTTATACAATAAAAAGTGTTTTATTTTTTTTGTATTATGCAATAAGCGACAAATTAGAAATAGAAAATACCTTGAAAATATCGTAAAACTATCGATAATTGTTATTTTGAACGGTTTATTATCATATTTTTATTACCAATATACTTTAACCTTCACGTTTTCAATAAAGGTGATGGATTATTAACTGTTACACTCTCATCCCATCGATCCCATGTTTTAATTTCTTCAAAGAATCGTGTACCAGGACTTTCAGTACTTGAACATTGACAATGCCCAATGATACGATAATCTTTATCAATTGCACCAATATCAACACCGTATTGTATTAATGTTTTGGCACGCATTAATGCTATCTGTGGTGGTAAATGTTTTATATAACAACCAATAAAACATATACCAATCGATATTTTATTATAACCATAAGCATAAGCACCAACAACACCAAATCCACGTCCTTCAAAAATACAACCATCAGCACCTATCAAAAAATTATAACTAATATCGCTCCATTTACGACTCTCTATATGGAATGTTTGAATTAAACGGATCATTAATGTATTATCGGCTTGTGTGTAAGCTTCTTCTGTTGCCGAATGTACTGGAAATCATATTGTTGCACATATTTTATGGAAAACAACACGAACTTAAAACACTTACTTATCACAACATATTTTGCTGGTTCTTGTAGGTATTCTGGGGGCGAGATTGGTGGTTGTGCCAGCCAATTTCGCCTTGTTATAATCGGAGGAGTTTCTACAATATTTCCAAATAATAATCATCGCTTATGATAATTTAAAACAACTTACGAGGTGTAGAATTGTTGTTGATTGTTAAATTCTGATTTTCTTGGAATATTTGATTGACATAAATGTAATTAACATCGCCGATATGGACTTTTCTTGATTTGTAAATGTTGATATTTTTATAATTATTGCTTTTGTTTATCAAATTGTCCACAGGAAGGTGATCGTCCTTAAAAAATATTCAATAAACAATTGTACAACTAGAAGAAGCCGTATTTGTCTGATAAATTAATTGTATTGTTTACACATGGAGTTATTACGAAATTTTTAAATAAAATCGATATAGAACGCGGAAAATTTAATAGAAATTCATTGTAAACATTGAGCATTAACCACACAAAGGCTAGGTTTTTTTGAGTTTTTTATTTTTTTTTTAAACTATTGGGGATTTCCTGTAGATTTCACATAAACTTTCCACTATAAATACATGTGTTTTAATCTAAAATTACCGTATTAAATGCCACAATCTCATTCGACATCTCTACTCCATTATTACGGAAAACAAAACCACTATCCATTGCTGAATTTTCCGTTGTTTCTGTTATCACTGAACTACTTTCATCCGTATTCGATACGGAATAAGAATCAGGATCATCAACATCATCATCATCATCCTTTAAATCACAACGACTCAACCATTCACTACATTTTTCAACTGGATTTTCAACTCGTATAATTTCATTGCGTTTCTTATCATTTTCGTCATCGTTATTGTGTTGATTTTTTGTAAATTCCAACAAATTCGTCGCCATCCTCTTTGTGTAACAAAGAGATGACACCTCTCTAATGTTGGATGAACTTGATTTGTATCCTTGGTTCAAATCAAACTTAAAACTGAACAGTTTGTTTTATTGAAGTTGATTATTAAGTTGGACAGGCGCAAAACATTGTTTTTTATTATTTTGTCTGTGTGTTTGTGTGTTGATGATAAATAACAAAGTTATGGAAATTATTTCAAATACAAGTCTTGGAATTCGGCAAACTTAAAACTGTAAAGTATTCAGTGTTGAGACAGGTCAGCTCTATAAATAATTCCAAATTAATTAATAGTTGCACAAATCGAAAGCGAAAATTTTGACATAACTTCAATTAAAACAGAAAAAAAACAACAACTTAACAACGTTATGATAAGAACGATTAGGTTTTTATCAAATATAAGTATTTTATCAATAATTTGCACTAAAAATTACGTTCTAAGAATTGTTTTGTATATTTATAGAGCGGTTTCGACGAAAAATAAAGTGAAAGTAAATAATCGCACGGGCGGATCTACTGCAGTCCAGCATTGGGTCTTCAAAAGAGCTCCTAGAATGGAAAAATTTGCAATAAAGGTTTGGTACAATCAACTGTTACTTTCTTTAGTTCAGGGGCCCCTAAATCATTATTAGTTTCGCGTCCCGAATGTAGTAGATCCGCCACTGATATACAAATATTATTGAGTTATTAAACGGTGCTCCCTTATACCGCTGGATGTAGTTGTTAAGTAGAAGACTTCAAAGTTTAAAAACAACAAAGAGTATAATAATAATTATGAAGACAAGAAAACAAGAAAGGAGAAGAAAGCAAATATTCGAGCATCAGTTTTTAGAATTATCGTTCAAAATATTTGTTTTCTTGATGTTTGTGTTTACATTAAATTGACGTTAAAACTACATTTGGCACTTCAAATTCTTCACTGGGTATACACTTCTACACCCTATTGCGTATCAAGTTGTCTTCTTTAAACAATAATTGATAGTAACTCTAACTTGATAGACATATTCAAGTAGTAACTGGGACAAGTTACGAGGGTAACAGTAGCAACAGAATCATTAGTTATATCCACCAAATGTTGATGATTAGCATGAATTTTGTGAGGGTGTAGTGCAGGAGATATTTTAAATAACAGCAGAGTGCTTCTTGCCGCTATTAGGAAAACATTCCTAGGCCCGGCGCAAGCGGTTGTGTACCGCACAAGGGGGCCAAATTACGCTTTAAATTATGTCAAAATTAAGTACTGTTACCGATCGGGATGGAAGCACGATTTTAATACCTAATAACACATTAGAAAGAAAAACCTAACGGATCACTCAAATAAGAGTAACTATATAAACGGTGAATCTTTATTTGAAAAAATCAAATCCTTATAATTTTTCTAATAAGGGGACGCCGAAAATCTGTTTGTATAAATGCGCCGGTCCTGAACATTCCGTTTTCTAATTGTTGAGGTGGATTGCGTCTTGATAATCTACACTCTGCTTATCGGTGAATATCATTTTCTGTTTACGCATTATCTCGATGCTGATACTTATAGGAATGATCTAAAATGCAAAGTATCGATTATTAGATTATATAAGTGAGGAACACTTTAAAACAACAAAATATAGTAAATTTTGCTGATAAGTAATCTAATAAAGTATAATCACTATTATTTGTCAGCTTAATATTACAATTATCTGTACACATTACATAAACAAGCAGTTTTCGCTAAATCATTTTCCGTTTCATCAAAAAACGCAATGACCCAACAATTACAAGGAATTGTAAGTGAGTTATTATCCATTTCGAGATAGAACGTGTTGCTTAAATTACCAAATGTAAATTCCTTTTTTTACCTTAATAATTTCAGATTTTATATGCAAAATTTTGCAAATTATCGAGATATTGTTTTGAAAAAGTTTCAAAGTTATGTTGCCATTTAGAAGCTTTGAAGGTTGCTTTTTTTGTAATTTTGTTGTTTATTCGAAATGTTAATCAAATTTTTTGTATAAGAAAAGCAGAACGACGCCAAAGTTAATAAACCGTAGAAATTGTGAGAAAGCTTATCACTTATCATAATTTGTTTTAGTTGTGGGGCTAAAATACGTATCAAATGTCTATAAAGTGGCTTAAGACCACACCTACCTAGTAAATATCTATTGATTGCGAGATTAAATATGATTCTTATCAACAGAAAGATAAGTTACTAACAAGGAAAGAAACAGAACTGTCCCCTCTTCGATTTTGATAAAATTTTGCATACAGGTAGAGCACCAAAAAATAAAGAATGCCCATATTTACATTAAGGGGGTAAAATTGGGCCTTGAAGTTACCACCTAAAAACAGGTTTTTCGCTATATCTCGAGAACCAAGCAACATATCGAATTCCACCTAGTAAGCAGTACGCTTCTATCTTACGTGGGCTGAAAAATATGTGGGGGTTATAAACTTGATCAAAAAACTAAAGTTACCTAGTTATGGAAATACTGTTAATAATGCGTCTTGTGTATTATTACATACTGGGAGTTGCAACCCCTTAAAACGGGGATGAATAAAAAATCCTAAACCGGGTTTCGCTATCATACCATCATGTTTGTTATCTCAAAAAAAACTTTAGTAGTTCTTTCTTGATTAAAGAAAACATCTCTTTAATGAGCAATTATATCATTTGATGATTCCTTAATCATTTTTACTCCATTTGAAATATCATTTAGTATTTCCGGCAACGCCAAACGTTATCTTCGTCTATTTTATTCAAGATAATGGCACAGGATATGAGATAAACATACTCATAGTTTTGTTAATTGCTTTAGTAGGGTTTTTACTTCTGTAAGCGTATCGGTATTACGCTTTCATTTGTAATAAAAACTGGTTCGATCGGTAATAATAATAAATAAATAAATAAATAAATAATGCTATGGAATTAGTAAAAAATACGGAAAATACAGCATTTTTGATAGACGATAATCCGAAATGTAGGAAAATCGATTATCGTGATTTTGATACCAAAACCCCATCATTGAGCTCCATAATTCAAATTATCCGGATTTTAAAGGATTTAAAAGAGAAGTAACCCGTATTATCCATGACATAAATAAGATTGGCTTCGATCTGGGATTTGGGACTAAAAGAAATTGTAAAAGGTGATAATCCGGACCTGCTCGAGTCATATCTTAAGGAGGTGGACGATAAAACCTAATTAACTTTAAGAGAGAACAAATATTGATATGATTTGACAAGTCCTTCGTAACGATCACTCATTTCACATGCATTATTTATTCCGAATATCGTGGATTTGATTATTTAAGTGCTTTCGTAATGCTTATCTGTTTAATTCTTTACTAATCGCAAATTTACACTGTACACAGTTCTCACTACATTCTATTAATTTGAAGTCCCTTACATGTGTCAGTGACCTTTAGTGGCGTTCTTTTCTAAATTATAGAGGTCGTTTGGTCTTCTTGTGAGATTTCTGAACTGTCACCACAGCTGATCAATTGCTCTTAACTTTTCATCTATTGATATTCCAGGAAAGATATTTTTTTAGCCAAGCTAACCATCTTTCTAAAAAACCTTATCCTTGCTCCAGCAGGTGATAGAATTACTCTGCCTACATGGAGGAGTCTTATGCGAGCTAGGATATCACATGTGCATAATATGTGTTCGGATTTTCCCTTTACCGATCCACATAGTATATTTTACTGGGCAGTGTCCAGTTAAGAGTCTCGTTGCAAGTTTTAGTTCGTTCCTACTTGGGTCGGGAAACTTTCTATCATTCTTACCTGAACAGTACCTCCAGTGGAGCATCTTTGTGTTCTATTCCAGCTCACTGATTTCCTGCCTTCTGAGAATCTTGGCTACCTCACAAAATAGCTCCGGACCTATGGATGGAGCTATTTTTATTCCAACAATTGCCTGATGCACTGGCAGACATGCAGAGGTAAGTAGCCCTTAGTTAGTTGTGCCAGAGATTGATGACATTGCCAAGGCTGTAAGATAGGCCTTTAAAACTTTCAGCACCACTTGGCTGTCTGTCAAAATGTATATTTGTACACCCATAGTACTCTTAGGTATCAATTAATCCATGAGTAGGGAAATAAAAGAACTTCCCAAACTTAGCAAGTTCTTATATAACAGTTACATCTCAATTAGCATCAGTTTGCCATGGTTTTGGCAAGAATTTGTCCAAATTACATAACTGTTTCCAACTATTAAGAAAAAGACAGAAATGTAAAACCGTTCTTAAGCCAAACAATTGAACAAAAACTTGATGAATATACGGAATTTTTTTCACACGCATCCATGATTTTCAGATATTTTGTGGTATTATTTAAATAAGCAAATAATTGATTGTTAAATATTTATTTCCACATTGTAACAGGTTCATATTTACAATAGTAATTGTTCTTTACATTTATACAAGAGTAATTAGCGATTATAGTTTTCAACAAAGACTAATCAACAGTGGCGATCCTACCCACTGTGCGAATAATGAGTTGCATCAGGACGGCCAAATTTTGGAAAGGCCGGTAGTCTAAGTATTCGAATAAAGACAATTGTATGGATTTAAAAAACTTACAATAATTAGACAGACGAAATTGTTCTTTAAGCCATTAATCCCCAGCCTTGCATATAGGCAACATTCAAAGAATATCGTTTATTTCAAAAAGACCACTCATCTTTTATAAATTTGGAAGTAGTATAGCCGATTCTAAACCACTTTTGTGCGGGAATTTTGCGTTTTGGTGGAGGCGCCGGGAGTTAAGGTGGCGGTAATTCCCCACGTTGTTGTTATTGTTAACAATGTGCTATCAAGAAGTTCTTTCTATTGGTAACAAATTGTTGATAACAACAGCAACTGGGATAATTAACTCCCCCCCTCCACTCCCGGCGCCTTCACCAAAAAGCAAAATTCAATTTTCTCCCGTAATAGTTGGTTAGAATCGGCACTGATTTACTACTTTTGGGTAATTGTAGGTCAAAGGTAACATTTGAACCAAATAAGTAGTTCTTTTAGAGAAAACAATGTTTATGAAATCTTGCATACACGCCACGCTAGGCGATTGATGGTTTAATTAAAAGAGACAGGCTACCTTCCCGTTAGTACATGGGCGGTCAAACATTTAGGATCGCCACTGCTAATCAATGATAACTATATAAAAAAAAAAACAAAAATAGATTATTCAACATTTATATATAGTTATTGTATCATAAGTTTACTTTTATTGTCTGATATGGTTTATAAAATTGAATGAACAAGAAAATACTCATCAAATAATTTTTTTTGGTAATACATTGATTAAATATTTTCGCATTTTATGTCAATTTAACCAACTTGTTTCTTGTCCATCCAATTCTATATTTAACTTACAACATTACAGAGTAATTAAGAATTACATCATTTATAAATTTCTCTATAATATTATTATATAAAAACAAAGTCAACAATTATAGAGCAACAAGCTAAAGTTTCACATGTATTTTAATGTTTAAAGCGAACATTAATACCAATCCGTTATAAACTATTAATTATTGTCTAATTAATTTAAACCTAATTGACTAGAATTAGGACAGACTCTAATGGCTTGGATAGATTTGATTTGATTCTTTTTCTAAATCTTTTTGTTTTTTTTTGTTGTTGTCAAATTTCGTCCACTAGAAAAGATATGTTCTAATGTGGATATGCTCGTTTATTATGTAACAGATATGTGACTTGACCAATCAGATTAGAAAACGATTTCCAGTCTCAATGGTAAATATTTTATTTAACCCAATCTAATGTAATGACAATATCAACAAATAAACCAATAAAACAAATGAGGGTACGTTACATTCAACAATGTTGTCAAAAGGGGAAGTTGAATCGAGTAAAACAAACACGAACACGAATTCATCTAACTAAAATATGTGAAACAATTCCAGCAAATTGCAGTATCAGAAGGAAAACTCAACAGGTCTTTATTTACGTTGTTAGTTAATTAGTAATTACGTGATATAGGTAGATATGGGAGCCCCACTTTGAACATTAATCTGAAAATACGCCCCTGTAGATAGAACAAACCAAATTTCGGATTACCTACACATTCGTTCGGTGAGTAAATTTGCTCTCTTTTAACCCTATTAGCATAACTTTAGTTTCTTAATAATACGACCAGAGTTACGCCCTAAAATTTCGTATGTTCAGGGTATTAACGTTATCTGGCAAATTTTTAACGAAACTTGCTAGAAATACTAATATTCGCTGTACAATTATGCGATAATCTCGATGGTGATTCTATGCGACAGTACAATAATTTGAAACGTTAGACGATCGGAACTCGTCACATTAGTGCTTATCACCAGAGAATCCTTCACGATAAACTTCGACTTGACCATATAACATTCAATTGATATCGGTGAAGTTAATTTGGAGTTATTGTGACTCGAGAATATATTTAAAGGAAATTGTTCCAAAGACTTCCACCCTGCATTATTGTTTTGTATCGCTCCTGTCGAGCCACTTTCGGACGACCATAATTTGAAATATGAGTTCAAACAAAGTAAGACCAGTTAACAGGAGTAATTAATAACGAATAAATATTGAAATATAAATGGGAAATAAACAACCAACTGTTGCGTTATTATTAAAAGAACGCTACGTGTGCAATCAAGTCTTCCCTAGTTTAGTATTCAAATTTGTGATTTTAAATACATACGAGTATGAGTTCAAACAATCCAATCTTTCGTTACAAGTATTTCGTTTTCCCCTGATCGGACAAAAACTTAAAAATAAGAACAAACTGCCCCCTAAAAATAACTCTTCCATTACTTGTCAGCATTACTGTAGGAGGTATTATTTCGTTGTCTAACAATAATTATAAGTTACTGGGAAGTCATCAATGATCACAAAAAGAATTTCTAATTCTATTGGCCATGTCTAAAATTAACAAAAATTGTGTCTGTCTCGATTACTGCACCTTTTTTGTTGTTGTTGTTGTATGTCCAAAAAATAAATCCTGTTCAAGAGTGAATTTGTGCAAATATATCACATTTTTCATATTCCACAACTGATAAAATATAGAATTTAACATTTGAACACGTTATTTGTTTGTTTTCCAAGAGAGAAATAAGATTCTTTTGCTAAAAAATTATTGTCATCGTTTCATATTATCATCGACATAATAACATTTTAAAGAATAAAACTTTAAAAAAATACATATCCGGCCGTATATTCCACTAATTAACTATTTAATATATGGTGTAGAAATATAGTAGTTTGTTGATTTCAACTAGATTAGATGTTTGTTTTATTTCTACGATATTACTAATTTAAGTCTTCTTCTTCTTCATCGTTGATATATGATGTAGGACAACATAAACCTTCACTACCATCAGCCCGAATGCAAAACAATAGAGTTTCAGCTGTTGAAACTTCATGTGGCATAATACCATGGAATTCTTTTAAATCATTTGCAGGAAACCATGCTTTCTCATTATCATCAATTACAACAATACCAAATAATCTATATTTGCAAAATTGTTTATAATAAATTGATTCCAAATAGATTTAGAAAGTTACCTGGCAATTGCAGAACCTGGTATCCATGCAATCGATGCAAACACCAAAATTATAATCAATCCGACAGCCCATGTTGGCCATTCGTGTCGTACTGTATCACCTTTTGAAGCTATCCATGCATCATATCCGGTACCATCAACGATGATCTCAACAAAACTAGCAATTAGAATTGAAATCATTGCTAACGGTGATAGATATTTCCAACAGATTAGCCAATAAAGTCCAGGTCTTTGGCCTGTCATCATTTCAATATCATCAGCAAATCTAAAAACGTACTTATCATTCACCAATTTTTATTGTTATAATTGTATTGATAATTAACCTTTTCAATCCATAAACATAAGACACACCAATACACTCAAATAACGCAATAATTAATAATGGAAAATTTCCACTATAATTATCGAAAAGTACAAATATATAACTGCCAGCACCATGAGCAAATGCCATCGATATAATACAACATGTTAAACATATACCGCCAGTTAGGATTTCTTTCGGTAGATTTGGGAATAATTTTAAATCAACAATTGATGTAACTACACCTTCTAATGTACCAAATTGTGAATCAATTCCCAATGTGAATAACATCAAAAAGAATAGTACAGACCAGAATTGGGCACCGGGAAATTGATTTATTGCTTCTGTAAATATGATAAATGCCAATCCAGTACCAGAAGCTGACTGGAAACATAAATCACCACAAAAATAAATAATTCATTAGTTGGTGTGACGTAAATTGTTTAAGTATGCAGTAAAACTTTCGAGAATATCTGATGGTTAAAGTCTCAAATTCTTGCAAATAAAATGACAAACACTTAAAACCTGGGTTGTTCTCTTTTATCATACCACAACACTGGTGAATTGTTGTAGTGGCAGTGAGGGTAATATCATCAAGAAATAAAAGGCACTCCTAGACGTATTGTTCCGTAATTGCATAGTGAACATAACCGTATAGAGTGGAAAAGTTGGTAATCCTTAAGGGAAATGGTTCACTCACGCTTAATCTAATATGCGGATACAGAAGGAAATCCAACTATTCCGAAGTACATAAGTATCGTATAACTTGTAGATAGAATTTTTGTTATTGTTGTAGTGGATTTATGCCAAAATTCAACACTTACATTGTCAAGTTCCTTTTCTAAGTCACATACTGGCAGTGAAGGCATCACAATACTACGAATAGACCCGTTTATTGTCGTTAAATTAAACACACTACCCTCCAAAGGTATTGTACTTTCATTATAATCAACACCAAATAGATCAACTAATGTCGTGTTTCTAATATTTAAACATTTCTCATATACCATGGTTGCTTTAAAACCAATAATTGAGAAAACAACAATGCCTGCAAACATTGATGTAAAACAATTTGTTAATGATACCATAACAGCATCCCTATAACAATTATTATTAACGGGGTTATATGATGAGAATGCAATAAGGCCTCCAAATGCAAGTCCTAATGAAAAGAAGATTTGTGTTCCTGCCTCTAACCATACAACAGGATCTAAAATTGTATGCCAACTTGGTGTAAATAGATGTCGTAAACCATCACCAGCACCTTTCAATGTTATACCACGAAAGAAAAATATCACCAAAACAATATATGGGAATGTTGCTGTTACATAAACCACTTTACCAGATGATGCGATACCTTTTATCATGCACATATAAACTAAAATCCATGCTATTATAAGTGCTAGTGCTATTTTCCAATTAAACGCTTCAGGTGTGTTAATATCAGGTGATACCATTAAAGTAGTGCGATACCAGAAATACTGAGTTGGACTACTCACCTGAAATTTCATCGATAGTTTCTTCAATATTATTGATATTTGTACAAACCTACCACACATTCCGGTTCTGGTGTGTAAGAACCATTAGGAAAGTACACATTTGGACAATCAGCCCATGGTAATTTCGATTGGAAACTTTGAACGAAATAAAACAAACACCAAGCGATAATTGTGTTGTAATAGAGGGCGACATTAAATGAAACAACAGCACTACTAATCCCAATACCTAAACATTTAAAATAGATGTTTGTAATTAAAGCTTGTAAAAGTTAAACGAATTACCAGAAAGATAAGGCGAAACTTGATTCCAAACACCAATAGCTCCTTTCCTTAATCGTTGTCCAATAGCCAATTCTAAATAAAAAATCGGTATCCCTTCCACTGCTAACATAATAAAATAAGGTATCAAAAATGCACCACCACCATTCTTTTGTGCTAAATACGGAAATCTCCAAACATTACCCAAACCAACTGCATATCCAACTGTTGCTAACAAAAACGTTAATTTACTATCCCATGATTCACGTTCATCTTCACCACATTCAGGACGAAATATAGCTTTACCATCTTGTGAGCCACGTTTACTACTGCATGTCGATTTGATTTTTGTATTTGGACTGGAATCTTCAAAGGCTACATTTGTTGCACCATAACTAGGTGTATTATTACTAATATTTTCAACAACTAAACGGCCACGCATCTCTCTTAATTCTAAACGATCCAATGAACGTTGGGGATTTAAATCGCGAGAACTTTGTCGTCTTACTAGATGTGCGGTATTTGCCATTGTTACGTATAGATAACTCTAACACACGTCTATTTATTGTCTTGAATCACTAGAATTTCCTACTTAATTCTAAATATTATTGTCGTTATCTGTGGCATTTTGAGCTGTAAAATATAAAATCGTTTGATAATAGATAAGGGTTAGTAAATTAATCAATAAATTTACATGGAGGAAATTTGTACAATTTGCTACATCATCAGTATTCACCCCCCAATTCTTGTTTATTAAATTTAAAACGGGGACATATTTTATCTCATTCTCATCATTTTCTCTCTTTTGAATATACTTTCAACGAAAAGCTTAAAAATGAAACTGGGCCGCCTCCCGGATTACAGAGACTTAATGGGAGGTGTTGTATAAAAAGCTACATTTCCGTCAACAGAATGTCGCAAAGAAGATGAATTAGAAAGGGAAGTAAATTCGCGAATTTCATCCATAGCTTACACTTGCCTATACGTGCATTTACAAGATAATATTTGGTTCTGTTCAGTCAACAATCGCGTTTGTTTCATTTTGGGAATCTGCTTCTATTCAAACTATCAAGATTGAAATAGAAATTTGTTTTATTTTAGAACACCACACCTCATTAACAGTTACTACAAATTAAGCCTTTACAATCAATAAAATCAACCTTACAATTTAATTAGAATAGCAAACTGTTACAGGATGTAATCTGTTTGATTACAGTCTGTATGGTGTTTTTTTTTTTTGATTAGAAACATTAACACTTTAACAACAGGTAGTAAATGAGGGAGAACGAATGAACAGGAAATAATAGAAGAAAATTGATTCTAAATCAATGTGGATGTTGGAATTACGTGCCCGGAATTTGGCATCATAAAGTTTGCAATGATGTTCTTGAATCGACATCGATCGTTTAAGAAGTGAAAAAAAAAGTGTCATAAAGATCACAACTTTTAACGACCCTATACACTAGGAGTTGTTGTGAAAAGCAATATAAATGGATAGAAAATACTTATAGGGTGGTAAAAAATTGAGCAAAAAATAAATAAATAAAAGCATCGATTGAACTGGAAGATCTTCCATCCTGTTAAAGCAACAACGTCAACGTGTTAAGCGCTGTATGTCTGTATTTCATGCACGTTTGTTGTTTTTTTCTTGCTGTCGACATATATTGTATAGGCAAAGCGTTTTTGCTATGTGCATAAGTTCTATTCACTGACATTCTAACGGATATCGTTCGTTTCTGTTATCGACAGCATTGGTCAACGCTAGCGTCATTTCCTGTTAACAAGCCTCAACTAATGCTTGTACTCATTAGCTTCTAGATTCTGGTCTGTTTGCATAGTGCTTGTCGAAAAACAACGCATAAGAATATGAAGTTATACGGTGCATGTTCTGTCACTAGATATAATCTAAATCCTCTTAAATTAGAGAAGATGCAACTTTGAAAGTTCTAAGTGGGATAGTGTTACGTTTAAAATATTCAAAGTTTTTTACATAATAACGTCCTTATTAATGATTTATTATCTAACTTTATTGGTGAACATTTATTGGGATTCTCTGTAAATCTCAATATATGTAGCTTGTTTCAGATTTGTTTGTTAATTGTACTGTTTCGTGACTTGTAATTGGGTTACTGTTATTTTACTTTTACACACGTTCATATAGAGAAAATCGATAATCAAGTAAATTTACAGAAAAGAAGACTGAAATTAAGTTAATCTAAGGGTCGTTTAGTTAACAATACAAACAAACGAGTGATATATCAATGTGATTAAAAGGGTCCTGAATGTTTCCTCACTAATCGTTTTAATTTCAGTCTATCGTAATTTGACTGATTTAATTATTATCAAACAACAAAAGTCTTTCTAATAGACGTATAAAGTTCACTTTTATTATCTTACAGTCAGGTGGATCAAGCCGGAATAGATGGAGTATACATAAATGGAGACATCTTTTGAGAATTGTGAAAAAAATTTGAATTTCATGAATTGAAGTAAATAGACGAGAGAATACGCTAATTAATATTCGTCAAAATGCAAAATGTTCCCATTCAGCCAAAATAATTGACTCAGCTTCTTAATAAAATTCATGAAATTCATCTTGATCTGCTCTGGTCATTCTTGTTCGTCTTTCTAACGGTAAAAACTGAATATTAGAAATTATACAGTTTTGATTCAATGCAATGTAAATCAACAATTAAACCCTAAATTTTGTAAAATACAATTTTTGAAAATAGGAAGAGTCCAATCGAAATTTTTACAAATAACAAAATGTTTATTTCGTATAGCAAAATTGTGTAAAGTTGATGAAATTATGGGCTTATTAGTGACACTATTATTGAAGGGATTTTTTTTTTAAATATGGAATTGTTTGAAAATTGTGCTGATGCCCCAAATACGGTTCATATGCGTTTAATCATAAATTGTTGCTTTTAGAAATAGTTATCATTTATTTAACTTATTACGTACCTGTGAATGGGGAGGACGGCAACAACCCTCCTGTCCGGTGAGCGATACACACACAAACTCATGCTGTAAACCGAATCAATACTAGCGCCGGCGCCGCGACGCTTTTAAAACACATCCATTTACGATTCAATATCTATTACATGTTTTCGCCTATATTTTAAATCGTTTCATTTTCATAAATCATACATGAATCAAATATTCATTGAAAATCGATAAAGTTTTATTAGTTTTCTTTATTAAAAAAAAAATACATTAACATTATATTAACAATTTATCATTATCGACATATTGTGTTATTGCTAAGAAATAATTAATTTTCGAATCTTCTAAATTGATTTTAAATGAATTCCGCAATCGGTCAACACAGTCTTTATTATTTGGCCGAAATGATTTAAAATTATCGTTAATTTCTTTTGAGCATCTATTGAAAAAAATTAGAAACTCTAAAGCATACTCCAAAATTCTCGATAACGGTGGTTGTATTCCGGTGCCTCTTATCAATAACAAATCACTCTCCCAATCTAAATCTAGCGTTGATTTTTCCAATAAAAACGTTTTATTTTTTAAATCATGATTACTCCGATTCAATTCATCACTGTAATTCAAATTAATTAGTAAAAATGTTTAGATAATTGTTATATTTGTAATTACATTATTCCTTTTAAAATTGTTAGATCTTCTTCAATTCTACAGGAGATTTGGTGCTTGATTGTTTGTTGGATTTGATTAAAATCTTCCATATAGTTTAATTTAACTCTGCAAATATTGAAAATTAAGGAAAACTGTTTGATTTAAATTTACCGCTTACTTATCTATACACGCCATCTGTTCGACTAAATTTTGTAAATTCTGTATCGGTTTTGTAGTATCCTGTATTGCCGATCGCCATTTATCCACATGGATTCTTAGATATTTACATAAATTGACTAGATATTTTTGTACCTGATTTTCCAGATTCTCCATAAATAAATTTCCGTATCAATTACTATGGATTACAATTTTTCCTCACTGTAATTTGAATGAAAACATCGAATAACAAGTGGATCAAGTTAACTGTGATTGGATGTAAACAAACAGTTGGCAAGATTGATTTTTTTGAAAAAAAAGCGGCGTTTCAAAATATGAAGCAAAGTAGAAACTCTTACAGCACAATATTCTATTAATTATCAAATTTAAACAAATCATGTTTGAAATCTATAAAAACTATCCTCAATTTTGATTATTAAAGAATGAATGGATTTCCAATTTAGTTTTAGTTGCGTGAATTTCCGAAAGATGCCACCATAACTATCCCCATGTAACACGCAAAAGTGAAATTATTGATTGTCTTGTTCGGTTAATTTCGTATTGCGTTCCGTCAATTTCCACAACAATATTCGATTAGTTCAGTTTTAACATGGGCATGATTGTCATTTGTTATTTGTACCGCGCGCGATTCAGTTTGAAGTTAATCAAATAAACAAATAACATCTTTTTGGGGCAACAAAAAAAAAACGAGTGTCTGTATATTTTTGTTTTGTTTTGAATTAAACGAAAATGAATGCCAAATTAGCGGCTGGTATCAGTCCAGATTGTGTAGAGGATGAAATATTAAATCCATTTGTCCATCGTTTAGAATTAGAGACGACTTATGAAAAAATTAAAGTAAGACCATCCTTTTGTTGAATAATTCTATTAACAATAGCAATTAGACTATAAACAGTAAGAAAACTTGTTAATTATTGTTTAATTTCTTACAATATCTAATGAATACGCATATAACTCCACCCTCGTAGGTATATTGTTGTGAATTAAATTTTTAAACATTTGTTTTCATTTATTATTTTACAATAAACATAAAATAATCGTGCAATAAAACTGCAAACGTATGTATTCTTTTCTAAACGAACGACCTCATTTAAACCATATCTTTAATATGATCACCTACAAATGGAAATTTGGTAAATTTAAATAGTGCTTTACGATATGAAAGTTTATAATTACAATTCATCCAACATCTATGGTGGACAATGTACTTTCTCCAGCGAAATTTGCTCCATTTCCCGAAGAAATGCCGCTATTTCCCTATTAATATAATTGCGAGCACGATATATCCCAAATTGAAATTGATTAATTCGATCTGTATTTATAGAAGAAAATCCTTAAAATTACCGGTAATGTTTACGAAAAGCTTTTATAATACACAACCAATGTGTGTCAGTTCAGTGTGTCACGACTGGTTTTCAATTTCATGAATGAGATGTTTTTAACACACTAAAACTCTTATTGTTGGCAAATGTTTTGTTGATTGTTTTTGTACTTAATGATTTTATATATTTGCTAATAATAATAATGCTAATATTGATCATAGATTTTATCTAGGTCATGGTGAAGGTTTTCCGATAGGTTTTCCATGTGTATGTGCATATCCTGAAAATTATAACGGTTTTCCATTGAACGTATTCGAGTATCACTACAATTTTGATGATAAATCATAGAATAATTTTAGATTAATCTAAAAAAAATGTAATTAAATTGTCTTGTTGATAACAAAAAAAATATTCCATCCGTTATCACTAGACATTCCGTCTAATATTACAATAATTTTTCTTTATGAACAATTGAGTTTGTGGAATCATAAATCATTATTATCAGAAGATGAACCATGCACCTACCATTGGAACTTTCTTTCCGTCTACTAGAATTTGACCTTTTTCTTGAATTTGTCGATTATTGACATTCATTTTGTTATATATACATGACATCCCAGAAAAAATCCATTACGATTCTTCAAATCCACTTTACATTTTTGACGAAAAAAAGAGTTGTGCTATTTATTCACTTTCATTCCATAAATATTCATTTCGAAATCACTTGACTCTTATTTTCTTCGTTGGATCTGCAGTGTTTATTATTGTTACCTTTCTTTTTCTGTTTCAGACGGCAATATTAACGGTAATTCTGTTGCCGATTAGGGTCTCTTTAATCTGTTTGTTCTTAACATGTGGATGGTTGTTAGCTTGTATTGGTTTATATGGACTTACTGATGAAGATTTGAAAGAAAAACCAATATCAGGATGGAGAAGGTAAATTATTTCTTTTTTTCAATAAGAGAAAAAGTTATCGTGTAAATAATGCACGTCTTTGTAAATAAATAATTAACAAATAAAACTAATTAAACAATTAGATAAAATTTCAAATGTATTCAATTTTAAAAATTTGATACTAGAGGTGATATATTGTTTTTTTTTTGCTTCTAAACTGGAAAAACGTTTATCTAATATTCGTTTCTAATTGGCAGTATCGTGCCAAATGTTTTTTTAAGGTTTCACATGCTTCATTTGGCTTCAACGAACCAGGCAATGAATGTCTATTTACTCGGAATCCATAATTAAATAGATGAATTCTGCACAAGTTGCAATCTAAATCTCTATCTACAATACCAAAGATGTATTTGATTGTCAGTCTCCACTGACCATCAGATTTGCCATATCTAGATCAAAAATATTGAAATAATAAATAGCGATTACTGTGCGTACCTACTCTCTACTATATCTTCATCTCTATTGCCGTCAACATCTTTTTGTTGTATAGATTTAGTGTTAAATCCTTCAGAGATAATTCTTTGGCAAACAGAAACGAAAATAATGCAACTTTCCGCATTTAAACATTTGCGCCTTCAAATTGTAAAATTTCTTCAACGGAGGTGCCAAAATTTCGGACAACAGCATAATTTTTCTTTTGACTATCCTTATATTCGTTTAAATTAGTATTCCACTAATTGTAAGTAGAGGAAGACATTCTATTCCAGTAATTCTTTGTTGAACTCATAGCATACAAGAAAGAATCGAAAAATTAATTTGATCAAGACAAACTCTTCCGAGCAAAATGTACGAATTGGTGATGGCAGAGGTCGGCTACGTATCACTCGCAGATACCTCAGTGACTCGTAAAAGCATTGAGAATTAATAGATTTTCAGAAAAATAGTGTCTTTTATTCTTCTTCTTCCCAGCTATCTTTCCACCTTTTTCGTGGTCTTCCTAATAGTTTTCAACCTCCTGCTGGTTTGCCATCTACAAACGAGTCTATTGTTGTCCATTCGTCTAAAGTTTAACATGTTGGAACCAGTATCAACTTCGTTGTCTTTCTATCTTATAAAGTCATATCATGTATATTGCAGGTTTCTTTTATTCTATTCTCCTCAATTATTTCATTTTTTGTTGAATTGGTAAATTTAGAAAAATAAAACTAACCGATATTTCACTAGGCTCATATTTTGTCACTAATAATCATTTTGTATAGTTGATTTGTTCATTTAACCCATAAAAGGAGATAAAGAAAGGGTGACCCGGAGTAGAAAAAGGTTGCCGACCGCTATTTTAGAGTTTTCAAAAAATTGGATCAATTTTTTCGCCTTAGTGATGAAACTTGATTTTTCTGTAATTCGCAGAAATTTTATTGCTTAGCAGAAACACAGTTCAAGTATCTATATGGAGATCAGTAGCCGTATAAAGATCTAGGAGTGGATTTACCATAACGCTAACGACGTTACTAAATAACACGATATCGTACCCCGAAACGGCTATGGGTCTTAAAATATAAAATTTTACAATATAGTTTTCGTACAATTAATTTTCTTTAGCTTAGAGTCCCCAAAATGATTATTAAATTCGGGGGTCTTAAAGAGAGTACATCCGCCATTGTAAGACCCTTGAATTAGTAAAAGTCTAACAATAAGATATATTTTGATATTATTGATATGAAAAATTAATGGAGTTCTCAATACGTAGTTGAATATAGATAGAATATGAATCACTAACTATAGTTTCGTTTATATAAATTGCAAAAGAGTAATGTGTTTTTTTAATGGAAGCTTTAACAATTCTAAGCTTTCAAATCATCTTAAAATAACTAGTGTTGCTCAAGTTATAATAAATATATATCATTTGAGGTTTGAATTTTTATTTTTTGCACTGTTTTCTAAAAGTGTCAGTTAAAATTGAAAATGAGGTAATAATCGGTCAATTTATGTAATCTAATAAGAACCAACGATCTAATGCTCTTTCTCAACATAAATAAGTCTTATTGCCATGAGCTATTTTTACACGATCTCTGCATAATTACACCACCATTCACTTATTGTTCAATTTGATTTATAATTTTATTGTGCGATACATTTGAAATTTTGTCAATACCAATGTAATGGGTGAATTAATAATTCTTATCAAATAATCAATGTCTGGACAGTATAGTACGTCGTATAGCTGCCCGTGTTATGCGTTGTTTATTTGTTGCTGGTGGATTTCATCTAAAAATAATTGGGAAACAAACAGATCGTTTAACAGCACCTGTAGTGGCTTTAGCACCACATTCTTCTTTCATCGACAGCATTGCTATGGTATATATGGGTGGGCCATCAATTGTTGCTAAAGGAGAAACAGCATCTATACCTTGCTTTGGGAGTATGTTTTAATATGTGTTGTTTTGCTTATACTAACAAACAATTAATATGAAGCAATACAAAAAAAAAAGGAAAAATAAACATAAGCTTGTAATAATTCAATTATTTGCTTAACGAATTGTCTAATCCTTAAAGATACCTTCATGAAGAATCAGATAAAGTTAGAGTTGTCACAAAAAATTGCTTACATTTTATTTTTCCTTTTCATTTGTTTTGTATTTTGTTATATTTTGATAAAATTAAACGTTTTGTTTATTACCTACCTTTTATCTATTTTCATTTTGTTATTTTTGCACAAAACTGATAAACATGCTAGTTAAGCCGTAATTGATGCCATATTAATGTTGAAATTTGTTGGCTTTTTGTTAAAATAATCAATAACTTGTTTGAATTTAATTCAGATCACCCTTTATTATATTTTAAGACTATTTTTCCATTGTGTGACACACAATAATTTAAAAATATTTAGAAAATAGAATGAAAGTAAATATTTTTAAATCTATTTTTATTAATATGCATGGGGTAGCTATTTTTGTTTGTTTGTAGTCAGGGACGTGCAAATATATTCAGGGACCCGGGTGCAAAAGTACAGATGGGGCGTTTACTTAAACCATATTAGGGGCATTAAAAATGAATAAATAAGTAAAGACTCCACAGTTCGGAGCGTTGGTGATTTTGGGGCTTGGGTGTGGTGCACCAGTTGCACTTCCCATTTTGGTCCAGAAAAAATCGACATAAAATTAGAATTGGAGTTCTAAATAATTTTAGAGAGTTCCTCATTGATCCAATGGCTACAAAAACAGTTTTTTTTGAATATCTCGAAAACTTCTCGTAAAAAAATATTCAGAAATAATTTGTAGCTGAGAAAATTTACTGCAAAACCTTTATAAATAGTTTTTTATAGGGCTGACCGTTTACGAGATATAGCGCTTCATAAAAGCGTAAGTGTTACAATGGTAACTTGCACTCGCTTCCACACATCACCTATGCGGTCGAGTACCAGGTGCGTTTTCTTATTGTATGGTGTGATATCCCCAGTATCTCATGAACGGTTTGTCCTATGAAAAAAAACATTCATACTAGTTTTGTAGCGAATTTTGTCAGTCACAATTTACTTCTGAATGTCTTTTTTCGAAAAGTTAACCGTTATGGAGATATTTGACCGTCCAGTAATTGACGAAGCCGTAATCAGATTATTGAAGAACTCTCTAATATTAGTTAAAACCCAATAAAAATCCAGCCTGTAATATTTATCCCCCTTATTGGATGTTTATTTTTCTGGGACTATTTGCACGACCCTCTGTGTGTTGATACTAATTTTGCTTTCTATGGGACTTATACTAACAATTTCATTTTTTTTAATGGGGACATAGCTAAAAACACTAATATTGAGGGATTTTTCGTAAGGCAAATTTCTTTCTTTCCTCTGTAAATTAATAATTGAAATAAATAATAATTTTTTACAAAAAAATAAAAATAATAATTCAGGAAATTAACCCCAATATTATGTACGTTGGGTATGTCCGTTTATCGTGTTGGTGGAATGAATGTAACAATAAAAGGCAAACAAGCAACACGTAAAGAAGCCCCAATGTTGGTAATAGCACCACATTCAACATTTTTGGATGGTGGGATTGTTTATGCTACTGGTTTCCCGTCAATTATTGTTAGACGGGAAAGTGGTATGAATCCATATATGGGAAGTACGTAAATTTTATACAAAAATACTCAAATTAATCGCATAGAAAGCAAAATTTTCTTCAATACGATTCAATTTGGTAGAAATAATATAGATTTATTTGTAAAATTCCACAGAATTAATTAATTTCACACAACCGGTGTATGTATGGAGAGATGATCCAGATTCACGACAAAATACAATTAAAGAGATTATACATCGTGCCACATCTGATCTAGATTGGCCACAAATTCTAATATTTCCAGAAGGTACATGTACGAATCGTTCATGTTTGATAACATTCAAACCGGGTGCTTTCTATCCCGGTGTACCGATACAACCTGTTTGTATACGTTATCCAAATAAACTTGATACAGTTACCTGGACATGGGAAGGACCTAGCGCGTAATTATCTATTTGCATTAAAATAATCTAAATCTATATAAGTTGGGTTGAAATGTTTGTTTTCAGGTTGAAATTATTGTGGTTAACATTAACACAACCGTATAGTAATTGTGAAATTGAATTTCTACCAGTTTATACACCAAATGAAGACGAAAAACGTGATCCGAAATTGTTTGCAAATAATGTACGAGCTGTGATGGCCAAGTATGAATTTATTAATTTTAATAATGTGAAATTTAAATCTAAATAAATTAATATATTTAGAGCACTAGGTGTTCCAGTTTCTGATTATACTTATAGTGATTGTAAATTGATGGCAAAAGCAAAAGAAATGAATCTACCAAATGCAGCATGTTTAGTGGAAGTCCATAAATTACGCCATCGCTTAAAGTATATAATTTTCGATAAATTTTTATATTAAAATAAAATTATAAATTTCAGTCTTGATCGTAATAATATTGAAGAGAACTTATTGAATGGAAATTGTTATAATTATAGAAATTTAAATTATACAGAATTTTGTAAACTGTTAAATTTATCACCCAGTGAAAATACAACACAATATCTTTTCAAATTATACGATAAGGTAAGGATTCTCATTTATTTTTCTAGAAGGGTGAATTAGTGATAATATTTTGTAGAATGCTTCCGGTGTTATCGACTTCCGGGAATATTTACTTGGCTCGTTAGTTGCTGCAAATAACCGAACAACTTTAGAATCAGTAAAATTAGCTTGTAAGGTAAGCGTAAAGGTAATCTTTTAACGTGCTTATGTCTTCTGTGAGAAAAACCGTTACTATCAAAGAGACCTTTAAGTTATATCTCGGAAAACGATCCTTTTGTAAGTTTACTTGAGCCAAATATGGTAAGGAAGGTATATAAAGACCATCACCTTAATCTTCCATAATTTGAGAAGAAGTCGATATAGTGGCAAATTCAGGAACTGAAGCACTTTCCTCTGAATGTTGATTCAACATCAACTCATATTGACCAACTGACTGTAGTGTGTAGATATGTTGGAGTGCCAGATGGTGAAGTGATACAACGTTTTCTTATATTGACCTCATAGCGAATCATAACTGTTCTGACCTTCTTAAACATATGCGGCATTGACATCAAAATTTGGAAAGAAAGAGTCTTATGACAATGCACCAAACATGTCAACAGACCTCTTATGTGTATAATTCCGTTTCCACTGATATTCACTTTTGGTGCTTTTAAAAAACATTTGCGAAATGAACAAGCATTCTCTTTTATCATAGAATAGATATTTGTAATTATGAATATTTTTTCCTGCCTCGAGCCCAATTTCGAATGAGTAAAAGTGGTTGGCGGATTTCTTATGGCTTCTCAAAGTAGGTCCCCATTCATTGGTGTCTTTCATTGTTAGAGAAGATTTCGAATTCAAATCAACGAGTTTACAACAATAACAAAACTCTTTATCAACAGATTCTGGATAAATGAGCCAACGCCTTTCCAATATTTTCCCATTAGCAAACTTCTGGATTCAAATTCCCTATTGCTTACATCCACAGGAAAATTCTTATCAATAGAAACCCTGCGGCGGCCATCTTCAACTCGTCCTTTTTTCTGTCCTCCTCCTCCTCCTCCTCTTCATTTTCTGTTTGATCTGTTTCATTCAACATTTTCGGGTTTTTGCTCACTTTTCATAAGATCGTTTAATACAAGATTGTTAGTACAAATCTTTGCACAGCTGGTAGTGGAGGAAATATTTTTGTGGATTATAACATTTTGATTCCGCTCCCCGATATGGGGCACAGATCTCACATTCTTAAGGCTGGCCTTACCTGTCAGGGTAATACAATGACAATGGTCTTCGAATAAGATACATAACGAATATTTTCCATTAGCTATATCTATCCAAAAAATTACACACATCAAACAGTTAAAGATCAATATGTTTATTTTCAGATTTACGACAGTAGTGGTGAAGGAAAACTTACAATTGAAGATTTCAGTAAAGCCTTACTTCATACATTAGCAATAAATAATGAAGATGTAATTGAAATGTTTCAACAAATAGACACAAAAAGATTGGGATATATAACGTTTGGTATTGATTAAATATTTTTATAGTTGATATTGTTATTAATTTTCTTTTTTTTTTCTTCAAAATAATAGAAAATTTCATGTTGTATGCTGAGAAAAAAACAGAATTCGCTCATCTATTTGGATTAAGTAATGAAGAGAAATTTAAGCCAAAAAATGGCCATATTTGTCCAAATGATCATAAAAAAATTGACTGATCTCTACATACAACACTCCATATATAGAAATATTACTAAAATATAAGATTTCAACAATAATAAATACCTATACAGTGAATTGTAAATTGTATTGTTGTAGTCTCTACTTTATAGACTTATTATTATTAATTATAATAAATATTTTAAGAAAATCTTTAGAGAAGTCAAGAATTCTTATTTATTTCATTTATTTATTGTTTAAGAATTAAATCCATGTGTATTGCTTGTAAATACAAATATATATAACTATCAACAAATTAGTATAGTTTTGTATAGATATTGTTAATTTCAATTATAATTATTAGATGTACAAATGAAATTTAAAAGCGTTTTTTCGAAAAATAAACGTTTATTTGTGAAAAAACGACAATACGTTCAATCCCCAAAAATTCTCGGTTCTTGTTTATCAATATGAGTCAACTTTCGGATAAATTCCGATTTCCAGCAGCTAAGAAATGCACTGAAATCATCAACCCATTTTTTTGCTTCTTCAAATGTTTCAAAATTGTATATCAGATAAAGCACGTTGCATTGACGCAATAAATGATAGTCGTATTCCGTCGTTTCCTTGACTCTAACATAAGGCTTCAGCGTTATCATGAAGTAATATCACAGGATGCAGCAATTCACCAGCGAATGGACATTTTTGATCGATTTCTTCGTTCAGTCGCAGAAATGGTTATATGTAATGATCAGCAGTAGCAGTTTTACCTGAGTTAGGTGGCCTATTTGTCGACTACAAGTATAAAAATCTTCTCCAGGAAGTCTTGAAACTTTATAAGCCATTTGTGGCTGTAATCGGAAATCGATTCCAGTCGATCTTTGAGCTTTCAAGAATCGCAAGTTTGCCTCCTATTCGAATCAGTGGCGATAGAAGGAATTAGTCCATATTTAACAGGATATGCTGAATCTTTAAGAATTCCATTTAGGATAGGTCTCCAATCATTTTCCATTTGATGAAATAACACACTGTTCCTCAAAACTCTACAGTAATGGCTACTTCCAGGACAATTTGCTTGAGGGTTATGAAAAATAAAATATAAACTCTGGACAACACACAACCAAAAAAGCAATCGAATGGTTGTGTTGGCGATCTCCAAAAGCCTCTTCTCTGGGAGCATCAATTCAATATAGTTAGTGTACCATCAATATAGTCGCAAGCCACTAACACGCCTTTGATTAAGAAGATGCATTCCACATTGTCCGGCCACTTCACATTATTTGCAAACATGATATTATTGACAGTTGCAAAAGTATTATCGATAGCTCTACACACTCCATTCGACATATAATGTAATGTTCCTTTTAGTAGCTGTTCGCAAATAAGTTCCTAATAGTCCGACCAAATGTTCTCAAATTTATGTGCAGTAAGTTGAAACCTTTCATTATATTTATATGAGATTTCCCTATGACTATCGTTGTTCAAGAAATTGTGTTTTTTTCAAGATTTACTCCTCCTGTAAAAATTCCTGCGGACTCTCATATCGCCCTATATCCCAACTGGGTTAGTGCCAGACGCATTATTGACCCAAGGGTACCTATTGTCGAATAATTGCTTAATTCAATTTATCAAGACGGGCCTGATCTCACCTGGAGCAAATGCCCCACACTAGATTTAGTTTACTGGTGTAACGTAAATTGAACAACGCACTTTTCCTAGCTTCACTGTTTCGAAACGAATTTAGTTTTCGTCACCAGTCAAGATTTCACACAGGATAGAGGTTTCGTGTTAAATTGTTACTTATTTGTAGGTTGTATATACTGGTTTACATATTTCAGAACACGGTCGTCTTGATTCTTATTCTGGCTCAATTCTTGAGACATCCATTCTTTTCCCTCAATTATAATTTTTTCCCATTGCTATCGTTTGTTGGGAAACTTCAAGTTAGTCTTATGTTTAAGGTATTTGACCCGCATCTTTATCCAACCATGCTTGCAAACTGCCATCTTCAACCTTCATATAGTGGCGCTATTACATTAACGATTGCGGATACGAAAATCACCGGTTTTAAATCACTTGGGGTAAAATTTACACATACTTTTGAATACAGCGTCAGCCTCGGGAATTGAATTGAAACGCATGCTATTTCAATACTTTTTTTGATCAAACTTGTATCGCATGCAGTAGTGACGCATATTAAATCACCAACTTTCAATTTATTGAATCTTCTCATATATAATAAAACGACAAAATCGTTGAAAAAAAAAACTTAGAACATACATTGTTCATACACCAAATATAACAGGAAATTTCAAATATCCCGCATTTTTTCAAATAAATTATCATTCCCTATTTTACCGACAATGTCAGTGTTGACAATTACTTTCCGAGAAAGTTCGAGTATATCTATCTTTATTCAACATATAGTGTCAAATGTATAGTTTATTTCATTTTAAAAATGGTGTTCGTACGTTTACGATAGGTTTTATATTAGAAGGTTTGTCTGTTCAGTTTTTTTTTTTTGGGGGGGCTGTTTTTAAATTATTAATAATTAATTGAATTTATTAATTAATTTCAGTTTTTTTTCTATAAAAACAAATTAGAAAATTCAAGTAATTATGTCATCTAATAATAATAATAATAATATTGAAATTGAATATAAAACGATAACTGCCAAAAATGAATGGCCGGTGCTGTATCAGGTAAATAGTTTTACATCATTTATTTAACAATTAAACGTTATTTTATTGTTTATTATCCATATTGTTAATGTACAATTGTTTAATTGTTACAATTGATTAAGAAATTCCAATTAAATTTGTTATATGTATGTGTAATCTGTGTGTGTATATTATATATGTATGTGTTGGGTAGATAGGTTTTCCTTGAAAAATTGAGTCATAAAATTTCAATTCATTCCATTCTACTCATTCATACAATCATCAATTCATTCATGCATTCGTCCAAAACATAAATTAATTATTCTGGAAATAACGCTGTTTTTGTTTGTTTATTTGTAGAATATCCGAGCGAAATCGTTGAAAAATGGTGGTACATGTTTGGAGTCTGTAAATCCAAAAAATAAGAATTTAAATCGATACCGTGATGTTAGTCCATATGATCATAGTCGTATTATATTGAAACGTGGTACAATTGATTATATAAATGCAAATTTAGTTAAAGTTGAACAAGCAAATAGACAATATATATTAACACAAGGTCCATTAATAAATACAGTTAGTCATTTTTGGTTAATGGTATGGGAACAGAATAGTAAAGCAATATTAATGTTAAATAAATTAATTGAAAAGAAACAAGAGAAATGTTATCAATATTGGCCAATGAAAATTGGTAATGATTATATAATGAATATGGATGATGTTGGTTTAAATTTAGAATATATTGAACAACAAGATCATTCATATTATTTAACAAGAATATTAAAATTAACAGATATTGAAAGTGGTGAACAACGTAATATTATACAATTCCATTATACAACATGGCCAGATTTCGGTGTACCATCATCACCAACAGCATTTTTAGATTTTTTACGTAAAGTACGTGATGCTGGTGTTTTAGAATCAAATGTTGGACCAGCTATTGTTCATTGTTCAGCTGGTATTGGTAGATCTGGTACATTCTGTCTTGTCGATTCATGTCTAGTTTTGGTAAAAATCATCAATTTTACACAAATAAGCTCTAAATGCACGATTTTTGTCAAAAACCATTTTGCATCATTTTAAACTAAAGCCTCGTTCAGATTTTTCAAGTTACTTGAATTCAAGTCGCTTGAATTCAAGTAACTGGCATTCAAGTTTGTGTTCACACATTAACAAGTCAATTGAATCAAGTAAACAAATAAAATGTTATCGAATAGGCTGTTTTTTCAGTATCGAACATGAATTTATTTGTCACGTAGCTGGCTTTGATTTATTTCCACGGAAACGGTTCACACATTTCAAGTTGACATTCAAGTCTTTTCAAGTCAAGTAAAAAGTTGAAAGGAGCTCTACTTCATTTGAAACTTGAAACAAACTTGAACGAATAGTTCAAGTCAAGTAAAAATTAGGTTCACATCTGTCAAGTAGTTTCAAGTTACTTGAATTCAAGCAACTTAAATTCAAGTAACTTGAATAGTCTGAACGAGGCTTAATGATAGTCGGATAATACGCCGGGTGTTCTAAAACTTGTCAATCAAGCATCGATAATGTTTGATGTGACGATGTAGAAACATCAAGCTTAACAGTTTCATTAAGCGCAATCCTTTCAGTCTGTAACGATCAACATTCCAAGTGTAGATCTTTTATTACCAGTCACGATTTTCCACAAGAACTATCTGTGTTGTTTGTTCTGCAGATTAACACAGTTGTCTTTATTCTTCTAATTCAGTTCGTGTGTTACCCATTTTCTTCTCTTATCAATTTTTCCCCAATTGCGTCAAACAATTGGCGATAATTAACGATTTATTCCAAATTGTCTTTGACTGTCCAATGACTACATTTAACATGTCAAGCACCACGTGGATCATCGCTGACCCACGGATTTCTGTTGATAGCACGCCACTATAATTAAAAATTTTAAAAACATTAAGAATTTTTTCCAGTTAACGGTAAATTATGTGGGGCTTCTTAGAAATGTAAAATTTAATGGATCGTTGGTAGCTAACGTGTTAAATCATTTAACAACTCATACGTAATTTGGATAGAACTGTGATGGGCTGTAATTGTAAGATTTATTATCTACCCAGTGGGGCTGCGAAGGCATCTCACGAATAAACCTTACGAGGTGGAATCTCCCGATTTTGATGATTTTTGATATATAGATAGAGGGACACGTATTTTGCCGTCGTGCCCGTTCGCAAGTTTAACGGAAAAATTGGGGGTTGAAGTTCACCCTGTAAAATCAGTTTTTCCCAAATATCTCGAAAACGGCATAATATTTTTTGACAATTCAAACACGAGACAATAGCGACACATAAGGGCTATTATGCTGCGGAAACCAATTGTCAATGGCTTATTCGAGGGTGAAACTATAAGCAAATATATGTAATTTTTTTGGGTTTTTCACCCTTCTTTACTTTATGGCCAACTTTATGAACTTGGAATTTTGTGTTAGAATAGCAAATTCAAAGATAAAAGTTACCTGTTTTTGGAATTTTTTAATTATTTGACAATTAGGGGTGGAATACGTATTTGGGGGTGAATTTCACTTAATTGTGAAGTTTTAAAGTTTTGATTTGCTGTTTATTATAAACAATACTGAACGTACTTTCAAATGATGTATCATTCACTACCCTTACTGAAAAATGTACAACCCTTAAATAAAGGGGTGTTATGCCATACAAAATTTTTATTATTATTTTTATTTAAATGGCTGTGTATTACTGAATTTTACCTATAGAAAGATCTTATTGCCATTTTCGCTTACAATGGAGTCATCTTTTCAAAAATATATAAATGTTATTTTTACATAGGTACTACAGGTACATACATAGATATAAACACGTAAACCAAACTTACTATTTACCATTTTTCATTCAACGTACAATGTACAGATCGTCTATGTGGGTCATTTGCGGGGAAACCTGCAATGATGACTTGTCGATGGTGTCAAAAGAATCTCTGTTTCGAACACTTGATTCAATTCACTTCTTACTTACAGTATTCTACCATAGGAGCGTAGACATACGATGGCAAAATTTTTTTAGTAAAAGTAAGTACAGTATTTGTGAATCTATCATTAAAATCGTTCAATACATGAAACTAAACAACATAAAGTCATTATAAATCGAAAAAATAAGTGTAAATTTTTCCTTGATCAACACCATTTTTTTCCACAAGGGTTGATACCAAGGGTAGTGAATGGTACATACATCACTTAAATGCACCTTCAATATTGTTTATAATAAACGGCAAATCAAAATTTTATACCTTCAAAATTAGTCGAAATTCACCCCCAAACTTTGATCCCTAAATACCTGTTCCGCCCTTAATTATCAAATATTTGAAAAATTCCAAAAACAGGTAACTTTTATTTTTGAATTGGCTGTTCTTACACAAAATTCCAGGTTCATAAATTTGGCCATAGGGTAGAAAAGGGTAAAAAACACAAAAAAATGACATTTATTTGCTTATAGCTTCACCCTTAAATAAGCCATTGTAAATTGGTTTATGCAGTATTATAGTCCTCGGGTGTCACTATTATTTAGTGTTTGAATGGTCAAAAAATATTAAGCCGTTTTCGAGATATTTGGGAACAACTGATTTTGCAGGGTGAACTTCAACCCTCATTTTTTCTCTTAAACTTACGAACGGCAAAACACGTGTCCCTTAGAATGAGTTTCTCTATCTATATACCAAAAATCATCAAAATTGGGAGTTTCCACCTCGTAAGGTTTACTCGTCAGATAAAGGTGTGCTGAAAATAACAGTAGCACTGGGTTCGAGCATTAGCTCCAAGAACAAATTGAAGCATATAGGTTGAGACATTTAATCTAGGAACATAGGTCAGTTTTGAGAGTGGATAATTTTATAAAGTTAGCTAACAATAAGTCTATAAGATTGTTCCAGTTCTTGTGCTTTCTCCTATGTTCCTAGATGAATTGTCTCAACCTGTATACTTCTGCAATGCTTTTTCCTTGATGAAACTCTTATCGAATGCCGTAGTGAAGAATCAACCCTATTTCGCTTACCGTTTTGAAATTACAAATTTTTGCTAACCTCCCCCATATAAAACGATAAAAGCACTTTAGAACTTATTTGTGCATACATCTAATAATTAGAAAAATAATTCACATTGATTTTAGATTGAAAAATTAGGTCAACATAATGTTGATGTTAAAGAAGTTTTATATGAAATGCGTAAATATCGAATGGGTTTAATACAAACACCGGAACAATTACGATTCTCCTATCAGGCAATAATTGAAGGAATCAAACAATTGTTGGATCCAAATTCACAGCCAACGGTACAGTTTTTGTATTTTAATTCACATTTTCTTTGAAATTAAATAAATAAATAATAAAATAATAATTTTCGAGGGATTACTTTAGTTTTCTATAATTTTTACTAACAATTTTTGTTGTTTTTTTTTTTAAAAAATCAACATTTTAGCAATTTGTTTGTTTAACAGGAAAATCACATAGAAGTCAATAATAGTTTGAATGAAGATGGTTCGATTTCTGATGGTTCAGATGATGATGGTCCACCACCATTACCACCACCTCGATTAGATAGTTTAAATCGTCAAAATGGTTCATCACCAATAGATCGACCATTACCGAAAATTCCCAATAGTGTATCACTTGGTGATATCGATTATGCTGATGATGATGATGATGATGATAATAATCTTGATGAAGTAAATTTGTTTTTTTTTTTTTTTTTATAAAATTAATGCAATTAATATAAATTTCAGTACATTCCTAGTGGACCTTTACCAATTGTACCAGGTGGTGATGAAGATGAAGAAGAGGAGGGAAGTAGTGAAGATGAATTACAAGAAGAAATCGATGACGAAGAAATTGAAGATGGAAAAGAATTAAATTCGGAATCAGAGAAATCGAATCCATCGACAAAGGAATGGTAATAATTCAAAAAAAAATTTTTTTAAATTAATTATCACTGATTTGTTTTTAATTTTTTCTAATTTCTAGTTTATCACCGACTGAATTACGACGACGTCGACGTACTGAACAAAAAGAGAAATTAGAGGCCCAAGTTAGAGATATGAAACGTCGACAACAAGCTAATGAACAATGGACACAATTGAAGAGGTCACTATATAAACCTTTAATAATTGCAGGCGGTCTTATTTTAGGCGGTGGTTTAGTTGCATATTTCTATTTAAAAAATTAGTAAAACATAAAAAGGTTCTATATTTTCAATTTTGTGTTCTTTTTTAAGTGTTTATTCAGACAAAAATTAATAATAATAAATAATTAACAATAATAAAATCATAATAAACGAAGAAAGAAAGAAAACCGGTCGTGATCTTCTACTACTACTACTACTACTACGTTAAATGAAATTTAAAAAAAACACAAAGAAAATCACTATATCTCTGTGTAATATTCACAATTGTTTTTGGTAGCACTGATAATTTTATTTAATCATCTTGTAGATAGAAACATTATTTTTTTTCTTTTAATTAATTATCGTCAGAACTCTTTCAATTTACATATCAGATTATGTCGTCAAGTTTTATGTTATTTGTGTAATAATCTTATTATTTTTTAAATTTGTAATTATATTTATTTACTAGTAAAGTATTTACAGCGTACCGTTGTTGTAGAAAAGTATTTTTAATGTTAACTATTTGATACGAAAAAGAAACGAGAACATTAAAAATAATTTACATCAACAACAACAACAAACATTTTTTAAATTAATTTTAAACACTTTATTTTATTATTTTTTTTTAATTTGAAATTGTATATTTGGCTATATTGTATAACAATGATGTAGCTAAAATGTAGTGGAATGAATGGGGTAAGAAAAAGACTGAAAGATTGCCACCAAATTACAGTTGAAATTTCGTTAAAATTCTTTGATAGAACAAAAACTAAAAAAAAACATTATTTTAATTGGTGGTAATCCTAAATATGTTGAGTTGGTTTTTCCGTATACGTTGCATGGTTAGAGATTTAAATGTGAGATATTATCAATAATTTGAAAAGTAATAATAATAATAATAATAATAGGGATTTTTATATAAATTTTCGGGTTGAATTATAAAATTTTTTATATTTCGTTGTTATTTCAAATATTACAAAAAAACAAAACAAACAAACAAAAATAACAGGGTGGTTATTGAGGAAATGCACAAACAATTACATCTCTCCTTTTTTTTCAAGAGGAAAAGCAACAATTTTTATATGAAATTTTTTTAAAAGGAAAATCAAAATATTTCGAAAATTGTGTCTTATTTTTATTACACATTCCTTTTAAGTGCCTCTAATTGTGCTGTTTTCTAAAAGACATCAATTCGACAGTATTTATTTGTTTATTGTTGGATTTACTGAAAAAACAAAATTGTGACAATCGGTTTATTTAAAATGATAAACACCAAACTACTAATGTGTGAGAACCGCCGACGAATTTATGTGATTTATTTAATATATTGCTGATTAGGAAAAACAAAAACAAAACAAAACAAAAAAAGTTATTTAAAACAATTTACGAAAACAAAAGCAAATTTTTATGGATATATTCAATAAATATATTTGAAAGGAAAGTAATAGGCAGATTGTTTGTTATACCTAAAAATTTTATTATTTCAGGCCAAAAACCTCGCATCAAGACTGACATTTGAAATTTTTCTGGAGAAGACTGGACTATGATACGTTCAAATTAGTTGAAGATAAGTTCTGTGGCTTAACTTTTTAAAAAATAAACAAAAATCTTGTTTCATTAAAATAAAATCAAACACACACACAAAACACTAGTCAAAATTTTTTTCTGTAGGTATGTTTTTTAAATACTGGCACTAAACAAAATTGGAAGATTGTAAAATTAATTGTTTTGGAGGAGTATTTATAAGCGTAATGGTGGTAATTGCAAAATTGTTTATTTTTCAATACGGGTATAATATGAGATTTACCATTGTTTACGATCTGCCAATTTTGATCTGAAATTTTAAAACTGTTTTTAATACTGCTAGTTGATTTTTGGGATTTTTTTATTAATTAAATCTTGAATCAAAATAGTTAATTCTACAACAACACAAATTATGCCATCCATAATAATGTATATTTATAGGATAAAATTATCAAAATGCATTTGTATTTTAACTAAATCTTTTTAACAAGAAAACGTACTTTGTGCAATCTTATAATCATCAAAAATTACAGTACAGTTAAATTAGAATTAATAATAATGTAAATCACCAATAATTAATTAATTAATCAAAAAAAAAAATAATCTTTTTGTCAAATTTGTCATTTCTGATGGTATCGTACATTTTTTATATTGTAACAGCCACATTATTAGTACAAAATATAAATAGTGCCCAATTGAATAGCATTAAAGGTAATACAGGATTTTATAAAAATTTTCTTCCACGAAAATCAACAGAACAGAATGTAAGATTTGTAAGCAATAAAAATGACATCTTGAACAAAGACTTATTTATTGATGATAATGATAATAATAATAATAATTTAAAATATCAACAAAACGTAATTATGCCACAATTATTTGAGATAAAATCATTATTACAACAATTATCAAATCGAATCGATTTGATTCAACAGAAACGTGAAATCAAACATTTAGGTACCTATAAATTT
>JAZBGY010000387.1:0-11175 GCA_037414755.1 Lydus trimaculatus | reverse complement strand
ATGGTCATCATGTAGTGTTAGTTGTGGAAAAGGTAGAGAAATACGTTGGCGACGTTGTTTAGAAAATTGTCAAGGTATTGATACTGAAATGATTGAAAAAATATGTCAATTACCGGCATGTCCAAGCAAATTATTCGGTCTAATTAAAATATGAATAAATCATTAAATAAATGAATCTTTTTTATCTTTACTGTACATCCTGATCAAATTTGTTAGTGTATGTACCGCTTTAGTTGTGTGTGTCACAAATGAACTACTTTGACAGTTTCAATTGAACTACGCGAAATTTTGACAAGTTGAAAGTGAAACACGTCAAAAATGTCATCAGCGACAGTACGTTTTTTGAATATTTTTCCGAATTTGATTAAGAATTGTTTGATTTTTCTAGTTACCATTACTGGAAGATGACACGGTTGCTTTTGGTGATGATTTAGATGCCGATAATAAAAAAGGTTCATTAAAGTATGTTTTTAACCTCAAATCGTTGATTTTCTCAAATAAACAAAAAACAACACGTATTTCAGGCACCCGTATGTGACTTTCTTTCATTTAGCCTTCCGAAGCGCTTCTATCATACTCTACCTGTTTTGTCGTTGGTTTAGTGATAGTTTTATCACCAGTTTTGTAACTATTGTTTTATTGTTATCAATGGATTTTTGGACTGTAAAAAATATCACTGGACGATTAATGGTTGGTTTACGTTGGTGGAATTATGTGGATGATGATGGCAAATCGCATTGGATATTTGAATCGAGAAAGGTTAATTGTTGTCATTTTTGTTTGTTGTTTATTTGTTTTGTTTATCAAATTCGTTTTAAGATTGAATTGTTGATTGGGCCCGTTTCAGGGTCTCACACAGAATCGTATTAATGAACGTGAAGCACGCATATTCTGGATTGCCCTTGTATTAACACCGTTAATATGGTCGATTTTGTTCGTAATTGCTCTGTTTGGTTTATCACTCAAATGGCTGGTAGATTTTTCTATTTTTAATGAATTAAAAATTTTAAATGCAGTTAATTAATGTTTTAGTTATTGATTATGATAGCTTTGATTTTGAATGGGGCCAATTTGTACGGTTATTTTAAATGTAAAGTTGGATCAAGTGAGAGTTTTAGTTCAGCAACTACGAATTTTCTACGTAAACAAGTATTAGAGAATGCTGTATCTTTGGTTACACGACAAGGAGCACAAGCACCACAATCGAATCCAATCAGCCAACCATCAAATACCGTATAAGTTTATTTTTAAAAAAAATAAATATTCCAATATATGTACATGTGATGTGATAATAATATAATTTAATTTAATAAACATTTTCTTATTTAATCAAATTTGAATAATAAAAATAAATAAGCAGTAATTTATTACGATTTAAGAAACGAAAATAGAAATTGGATAAAAAAGTTTTGCTCTAGGTGAGGCTCGAACTCACAACCCCGGCATTGCTCACGACTACTGTCTTATAAGTACCGTGCGCTAACCAATTGCGCCACTAGAGCTTTGAATCTAGCTCCGTCCACAAACATTATAAGGTCAACATTCGTATTGATAAATTCATTGATAAATATACGGCATTGATATGTTATGATATTGACCTTATCTTAAAACATATATATCATCCTCGACAAAAAACGAAACAAGGACTTTTATTAGAATTATCTATTAAAAAGAGAGTTATACGTATTTCTATCAATTTCAAAATTTTTATTTATATGTTACCACTGAACTCTATACATAACTAGCATAGTGACTACTCTTACTGTGTGTAACCAGCGAATATGAAAGGAAAAGAAACAGACGATGCGGGACCTTACGTTTTCTGTTAGACATCATTCTAATTGGAGCTCATACTTTTTTGGTAGAAATTAACCGTTTGAATGCCTATGTAAAGCAATAAATTAATTTATGAATAATGATTCAGAAATCAACGGATTTAGGTGATGATAAAGGCCGCATTTTCAGAAATCAACAATAATTCGCAAAATTATCGCACGTGTTTTCTCTCCATCTCACTTCAACTTATATAAAATGCTTGTTTTTTTCCCTATGAGCTCCAACTATTGAAAATCTTACGGTATAGACCTTGTACCTAATTCTAAAAAGAAAAAGAATGGGTATCTACGACTATTAAGATTTGGATAGGTGCTACATTTAAGTACTGTTGAAGTACTTACGTACTGCACCTAGACATATTACCGCAATGAATAAAACCCAGTTGGTCAATTCAATTTTTATTTGAAAATTATCAAGTTAAACAATATCCACGACAATAAAAACTAACCCAAAACGAACTGTACATATCGTTTATGATATATGCAATATATTTACAGCAACAATTATAATAAAATTGATATTATCACAGGCTTATCTTTCTATTTCCATTCATAAAACTAGGACAAATCACCCCTAAATAAAGCTTTAATTAATTAATAAATGAAAAATAACAATAAACTTTTACAGATATCACAAAAGCTAAACAATATGGAATACTTTAAAATTTCAATTTATGATAACAAAACAGAAATCTGCGTAACAATTATTTTATGAATTCGTTTTTTGTTGTTGTTGTTGTTTTAATAATTCGTCAATTTGACCTTTATACATTTCTTTAACATCCAATAGATCCAATTTTAATTCTTCATTCTCTTCAACTTTCTCACCATATAACTGACATAACGTATCATATTGTTGTTGGATTTCATCAAATTGTTTCTTTAAATCATCAAATTCATTTGCTTTATTTTCAAATTCATCAATTTTTGTTAATAATTTCGTTATTTCTATATTTAATAATGTACGTTCTTGTTCACGTCTATCCAATTCCCATTGCAATTGTTGAACTTCACCATCACGTTGTTTTAGATTTGTTTGTAACATTTGTATTTCAAACATGTTGGTATAACGTGGCATTTGTGCCACATCAAATCCATCTTCATGCTATTTAGATAGAAAAAAATTGATGAAAACAACAACAAAAAATAAGAAAACTTGTATAATTACCTGTGACCAAAAAGAACCAGTTAAAGATTCTGGTATTGATGCTTTTCCTAAACTAAGTGTAGGTGAATTACTTCTAGTTTGCGGTGAATTTCTATTGATTAATTGCGATGATTCTTGTACAGTCTTTTTCATTTCAGTTTCACGTAGATTACGTTCTAGATTCAATTGTTCTTGTAATGTTGTAATTTCTTTAGTTAATTCATCGATTTTATTTTCTTTTAATTTTAATTTCTCCATTAATTCATCAATTTGACGTTTAGTATCTTGTTCAAATATTTGTTTTTGTGTACGTTCTTGTTCAAATTGTACTTGTAACAATTCATATTGATGTTTGAATTTATTTAAATCATTTTCTAAATACGTTATTCTCGATTTGAATTCAACACATTGTTCACGTGTTAATTTTTCCGAATTTGTAGCCGTTTGTAGTTTATTTTGTAATTCATCTAGAAGAAAAATAAAAATGTTTATAATTATTTCTAATCAAATTATTACAAAAAAAACAACTAACTAATTTTCAATGTATATTCTTGTTCTAATTTTTCAAAATTAGCAACTTTCATTGTATGTGTAGCTTGTAATGATTCTAATTGTCGTACTAATGGTTTACTAATTTCAAGTACTGATTGTGATAATTCTTCATTACGTACTTCAGCATCTTCAACACGTTGTAATAAATCAGAATTCTCTTTACGTAAAATTTGTTCTTTTTTCACATAATCTAATTCAGATTGACGCAATTTTAAACGTAAATCTTCCAATTGATTAATTATCTAAAATATATAACAATTATTAGTAATTTTCAAAATACAGTAGAAGCCCGTTTAACCGACGACTACTATAGGACCTGTTAAATGAGAGATAAGGTGGGCACACACGAGCGGACTTTTTAAAGGATCTGGTCCGATGAATCAGATCCCACGATCCGCCAAGGACTTGATCCGCCGGACCAGATCCTTTACGGTGCCCACTAACGGAGAACTGATAAATCTGGCGGATCAGCGGATCAAGTCCGATTGCGGACCTGATCTCTCCGTGTGTGGCGCAGAAATCCGTCGTTTTTTGAAGGATTTGGTCCGTGGGATCAGATCCGTCGATCCTTTAAACGTGTTTAAAAGATCTACGGATTTCTATAGTGGTTTGTTTAGAACTTATCACCATGTGCACGTCACGCTTGCAAGGGATCAGGTCCAGACGTCGGACACTCTTTACCCCCACCATGCCTTTTTTTGTCAAAGTTTCGAGGACTTTTCTATTACCAACATAACAGATTTTAAATATAAATATTGATAAATATAACCGAATAAATTACAGACAGTGGTTAAAGATAGTGGTTTGATTATCATATCTGCTATTTGATAATAGAAAACGTTATTCTCATCTCATATTGCCATTTTTACAGCGTTTAACGTAACATAAAACTAGAGTATAACTGTTAGGTTGGTAACGAAAAAGGCCTCGAAACGCCAAATTTCAAGTCAAATTTATCTCCTATACTAAAGCATTGAGTGTCCGACCCCTGATCAGGTCCGCCCGTAATTTTGTAACAGTGAACCAGATCCGTCGGATCAAGTTCATCGGATCGGTCCTACGGACCTGATCCTACAGTCAGCTTCAACACACACGGTCGGATATTTTAGCGGATTTGGTCCGGAGCGGACCAGATCCTCTAAAAAGTCCACCTATACTTGATCTTTATACCATCGTTTCAACCTATCTTCTAGGCCATAATTTAAAATATCATAAATATATAACGTGTGTAGCACAGACAAGGGAAAGTTAAAGCCCTATCCACACTATCGTGCCAGTTTCGGTTCGATCTCGAGCCGTTCACATGCCAGTAAAATATTCTTATACGGGAAATGCATAAGCCTATTCACACTGTCGGTACCGCTCCAGCAGCGGTCCAGTCTCGCTCCAATACCGATCCATCAGAAACTATATTTGACCGGCACGAGAGTGGCACTGGCTCGGCATGGACCGATAGTGTGAACAGGCTTTGTTCCAATCCCGGTTCGTCCCCGCATAGTGGGGATGTGTTGACGATAGACAATAACAATTTATATCAAATCGACTGAGAGCGGCATGATAGTGTGAATAGAATATATAAGAATATTTTACTGGCACGAGAACAGCTCGAGATCCAACCGAGACTGGCATGACAGTATGAATATGATAGGATTTTACTGGCAGGAGAACGGCTCGAGATCGAACCGAGACCAGCACGATAGTGTGGATAGGGCTTAAAGCTTCAACGTTGTTTGATGAGTACACTCGTCATGTACCGTGCAACATTTTGCATTTAATTAACCGTTGCAAAATGCTAAAGATAGTTTATTTTATGTCTATTTGGCTTAATTACATTAACAAGGTATCCTACAAGTGTAAAGACGTCTATTATGCCAATATTCATGATTTCTGCGTTGGACTAGCATACGCAAAATATTCATGGTAGTTTTCAAAAGAAATTCCACAGTTAATTAATTACAAATAATGTTATAAATTACAACAAATTGTAACAGAATATCATATTGGGATTTTGTTTAAATTTAAAGTCGGTTACACAGAGTACAGTCGGAGCGGGTCGCATCACAATAATCGCTTGACAAGCAATGCTTCCGTCCATCGCCTACATGCAAGATTTCATATAATTAAATACATAAAAGAGATCACACGCGGCATAATGTGCGCTGTCCTTAATATAGCATCCGGGGATCAGGGGGAGACTGGGTCCCGATAAAATTCTTACACGGGTTTCTTTATAATAATTACAATGACGTCGGAGGCCGATCCGGGTCCCGCTAATTTGTACCGGCTGTACCTCCCTCTTGTCGGGTCTGCATGCGATGGTTAAAACGGAGATGAATTATGGTCTTTTCGTAAGCAAAAAAGTCGGATAATCCGAAAGTCGATTAAACAGGTCTCTACTATAATAATAATTTGTATGTTTATAAAAAAAAATATTACTGCAACATTTTGTGATTCAGTTAAACGTTTCTCATTTTCTAAACTTTCAAGCATATGTTCTCTTGCCATTAATTCTGAACTTGTTTTATTTTTATCAATTAATTCTTTTTTAGCTGCATCTAATGATTTTTTAACTGTATCATATTTTTGTGTCATATCATCAATTTTACTTTGTAATTTAACAATTTCATTTTCAAATTTACGATTTTTCACTGTTAATTTATCAACAGCTTCAATTTGTGTACGTTCAACTTCATCTTTTGCTGTTAATGAACGTTTTAAACGTTCATTTTCTGATGATAAATTCTCCACAGTATCCCTGGAAAACAAATATAAAAAAAATGATAATAAAGAAATTCAATTCGTGGTGTTTTGTATGAGTTTCCTTTGAACAAAGTTACACTAAAAAAGTACCAAAGTTCTGATGAGTTTCCCTTAAACGAGTTATTCTGCGTAAATTTCACGAGGATCCGTTGCAAAGGTGTTATTTAGAAAGGAGACAAGACAAACCCAACAAGCTGTAGAGGCGTGTTTTTATTGGAAACAAAATCAAAATTAGGCACAACAAATCGTCGAAGATCTACGAGAAAGAGTATCAATTAGTGAACAATATCAGGGGTTTTAAAAAAAAATAGATCCATAATGGACATATTTTGCGCAGTGCCGGATTAACAATTAGGCAGAGTAGGCAGCAGCCTGTGGGCCCCAGGCCTTTCAGGAGCCCCGCAACAATGTATAAAGTAAAAATGATTTGATCTTGAAAGAAATTTACAGTCAAACTTTTACATCTTTTCCAAAGACAATTCTTACCCCTATCGTGCCTTTATTTGTCACTGGTTTCCACATGCAGTAAAAATAAGAAATTCTCCGCCGCAATTGAGGTTCAGGTCGTAAAACACTTACATTTTTTTTTGAACTAGTCTTGATTGCCATTGATAATGGACGTAAAACTACTTTTACGTTGGTTGCCATTCGAAACGGACGTAAAAGTAGTTTTACGGCCGCTACCTACTATGAAATGAATAAAAGAACAACATTTCAAATGATTCGACATTTTCAGAAAATTTTTAATTTCAGCCATTTCGAAATTGCTGGTCATGGCCGCAATTTTCTCTTGGTAGACACACAAAACGTGCATTTCTTAGCCTAGGCAACTATTAATGTTTTTGTTTTATTACAATTGTAGGTTGATAAAATTACGAATAGGTAGGTATAAAAAGATAATTTGGAAAGGAAGATGCGCCAAGATGCCTAGGAGACCCCACAAGGTTTCACCCTGCATTAGTTTACTCATGTTTCGTCAATTTAAGGAAAGCTTTCGATAGAAAAATATTAAAAGACATAAGTAGAATTCTCAAGAAAAACAATGCTCCTCTAAAAATTATCCGAATAATAGAAGAATTTCAGTAAATAACGAAATAAGTCCACTCCTATTTAATTCAATAATAGCGAACATAAACATAATGATAGGGTACAAAATATAAAATCATGACTTCTCTATAATCTGGTATGTTTTGAAAGCCAACAATCAAGAAAATCTTCCACAAACACTGGTTGGAAAATACAACATGATCATATCAAATGAAAAAACAAAGTGCTTAATTGCCCCTAAAGAACCCACCATGATTTCAAGAGTATACAAATAGATATGGTATGGAGAAACAAATATCTAAAAGAATAGAAGTCAAAAGAGAAATACACCCATCCCTCGATTTACACGGTAGAAACGTTCCCGGATAAATCGTGCAAACCGAAACCGTGTAAAACAATTATTGCAAATGAATCAAAATAAAAGCGAAACCGTGCAAATCAAGAGATTGGTGTATATAAAACCTGTGGGTGCCCAATACAAATTACAGTAAATACTCATAGAGCTAAACAGGCATTAAGAACATCAGAAATGAAAATCCTTAGATCCATCATAAGGAAAACAAGACAAGATCGCTTAAAAAATTAAAATATCAGACAACAATGCAATATCCAAGATCTATTTCTAATAAACCATAGAAGACCAGACCCACAAAAATATAGCGAAACAATTGACCATCAATTTCTAAAGAGAACAAAGCTTAATAAAGCATAGAAGTCTAACTTAAGAAGATGACCTGACCATGGGCGAGCGCTAGAAACAAGCAGCAAGTTTCTTACATTGCGATTTACATTCGAAGATTTTTTTGTGGTAGAAACAAATTTTCTCGCCTAATGGAAGCAACGTCTTAACCCATGTTTCCATTAGGAAGAAACTCGATTTGGTGTGGAAAAACTCACACAAATTCTCTTGCCTGTAAGTGAAATCATATAAGTTTCAGAAATAAGTTACCTTAAATTTTTGATTGTGGCCTCATTCTCCTTCTCTTTGGCACGTAATTTTTTAATAATATTCGAATGTTGTAATTGTTGTTTTGATAATTTCTCACCTTCATCACGTAATTCTTTAATAATTTCATTTTTCTCATTAATCAATGTATCCAATTCAATTTTACTCATTCTAGTTGCTGCATCTTGTTTACTTTGTTCTAATAATTTTCTTAATATATCCTTTTCACGTATAACTTGTTGGAATTTTTTTTCTAATGCTGATAAACGTTGTGTATATTCATCGGTTATTTGTGTTAAATCAATTGTTTCTAATTGTTTTGTTAATAATAAATCTAATTGTTGTTTTAAATTTGTATTTAATTCTTGTAATTCAATATTACGACGATTCATATCAATTAATTTTGATTCACGTGAATCTAAAATATCAGTCATTTCAGCAATTTTCTTTATTAAACGTTCAATTTCTGATGAATGCGAATCATCACTAATACTTGAAGCTTCCGATAATTCCCGATTATGACCTTTTGTTTTCTTCATTGTCATCTTATATAAATCATCCTTAATATTATTACTACTACTACTACTATTATTATTATTATTATTATTATTATTACTACTACTACCAAGATTTGAATGTTTTGAATATAGATTCTTTGCAGGACTTTGTCGACTTTGTGTACTACTTGAATCACCATTTGGACTTGATATAATTTCAATATCTGATGATGTTGTTGTTTCTAAATCATCACATGATGTATGTCCAGATGTATGATCTGAACCAATTTTAACTAAATCTGAACGACTTTCTGAACTTAATGGTGATAATTCACGTGGTGGCATCTCTAATTGTTGTATTGATATATTTGATAAATTTTCACAATTTTTTTGTGTTGGATCAATCATACTTTGTGTTAAATCCATAAAATGTTGTTGATCCGATTGTGTTTCATTTATTGTCGGATCTGGTAATTTTTCAGTCATAGCATCAGCTAATAAATTCTTTAAATACATCGAATTCATTCCTGTATCAGTTAAACTTGTATCACTACTACTATCCATACCACCAACAACACCATCTTTACTGATAACTGTACGATCTGATTGTGAACCATCATCGACTGATTCAACTGATGTTGTGATAATTTCATCATTTGATGGTATATCGATAATATTGGTATTTTTGTGAAAATTTGGAATTTCTTGACGTACACTTTGCGGTTGTTGATCGATTAATATTTGATTATTTTGATTTATTGGTAAATGCATATTGTTACGATTTGATGTACGTATTACGGTTCCCACATCATTTTCTGTTATTGAATTGAATTTTTGTTGTTTTAAATGTGAAAATGGTGTATCTAAAACTGTCATAGCTGATACACTATCAGATACTGATTGATAAGACATCGTATCATCACCAATACTATCTTCTTGATCTTCGGCGATTATTTCAACACTATCTGGTGAAACTTTCTCAATAGATGGACTGAAAATGTACGATTTTAATAATAAAATATTTATTGATCGTTCAAAATAGAAACCTTGCAACTTCTTCTTCAAGTGGTGAAGTCATTGGTGATAGAAATTCATTTTTAGCTGATAAATCATCGATAATTTCAACCGAACTAGGACTAGTTAAACTATCTGCTAGGATTTCTACAGATTCTGATTTTTGATTATTGTTATTATTGTAACTTGATGTTGACGTACTATATTCTGATGATAATAGATCTGATCCAGGACTTGTACATTCTGTACTGACTAATTCAACACTTTCTGAACTGTTTTTACCGCTTTCATTACTAATTACTGATAAACGATTTTGTGAGGATTTTTCTTGTGTTTTTCTACTAATATCCGAACTAAGTACACTATCTGGTGAATCTGGAAATTATTTATTGTAAGCAATAGAAATATAACATAAGTTGAAATTACCTAAATTTATTTCGACCAATTTTCTTCTTCCACTGTCATCATCATCATCATCATCATATTGTTCAACAATAGTATCTTCATCTGTTTCATTAGATGATAGACGAGATGAATGACCATCCCCATCATCACTATGTTGTACAACCAATTTACTACTATTGAAATTCTCATTACTAATATCAACTGAATCATCTAAACTATCAACTGATACAGATTTTGCTACATCTTTATTTGTTGTTGTTGTTGTTGATGGTGTTTCGAAAAATGAACCAGTAAAACTACCCCATAAACTCGCCGATGGTCGTAGATGATTTGTTTTAATTGTTTCATCTACAATATCTTTTTTTGTTGTTGTTGTTGTTGTTGTTTTGGTATTACCGGATTGTGGAATACCCCATGTACCAAAAAAATCATCTGAATTTGCATCTATTGGTGTATTTACTGGTACAGTTACAGTATTATCATCGATTTCTTTTATATCTAATGCTTTATCAATCGTTCGTTGGGCTTCTTTTAATGCAGATTTTGCTATATTTGCTAGACCTGATGCATCAAACCAACTCATTTTTATATGTTATCATATTCCATTAACTAAATATAAATGTTTTGTATATTTTATGAATATTTATTGAAAATGTTGATAGTTTTTATAATTAATAAATTGATAAATAACCAGAAAAGTGGGATAATTTTAGATGGATTTATGTTTGACATAAACAGTACACTTGTCAAAGTTTTCTAAACGTCAAACGTCAACATACAACTGGACCTAACATCGATCTTTGTGAAATATGAATATCGAATCGATGTATGCAACCCACAATACACAATTGTAAGTATTGTTGTATAGTTCTGGGCAAACACAAGGACGTACTGACAAGGTATAGAAGAATTGCATTAAATAATAGAGGAAATTCGTCTAATATGGACCACTTAATAAAAAAAGATGCTATA